>JAJMSE010000019.1:0-160558 GCA_030558305.1 Pichia phayaonensis
ATCCACATCCACCGTTACTGTTTCCACCGACTGTGCATCCACCACTGAAACTGCTGTTTCATCCACCGTTGGTGCAGACGAGAAGACCACTTCCTTCACTGTCGAAACCGTCCACGTCCCAGCATCCACCTGTGAATCCACATCCACCGTTACTGTTTCCACCGACTGTGCATCCACCACTGAAACTGCTGTTTCATCCACCGTTGGTGCAGACGAGAAGACCACTTCCTTCACTGTCGAAACCGTCCACGTTCCAGCATCCACCTGTGAATCCACATCCACCGTTACTGTTTCCACCGACTGTGCATCCACCACTGAAACTGCTGTTTCATCCACCGTTGGTGCAGACGAGAAGACCACTTCCTTCACTGTCGAAACCGTCCACGTTCCAGCATCCACTTGTAAGTCAGGTACAGCTACCACCACCACCACAACTACAATCACAACTACCACTAAATTGACCATTTGTGCACCATCCTCAACAGTCACCTCATCAACTCTTGTCACTGAAGGTACTGTTGTTTCTGACATTGTTTACATTATTGTTGCAAGCCCATATGCAACTTGCTCTATTGATCCAGATGTTAGATATGTCACCGGTGCTGTGGTTACAAACACTGTTTGTGCTACTAGAGTTCTTTCTATTGTCAATACTGTAGTCACCGTCAACGGCATTCCAGTTCCTACACAAGAAATCTTCCTTGCTGTTCCAGCAGCTTCATGTTACTCAACAATCACTACTGTGTCTACAGCTCCAGGCTGTGGTACCTCCACTTACACTACAACCAAGGCTTCTACTGATGCTAATGGTTCTTCTGTTTCCGTCATAGTTGTTGTTGAAGAAACACCAGATTCAATGTGTATTCCAGGTGCACTCACTACTACCGAACAAGCTTCTGACTGTTCCTTTGATGTTTATACCACAAATCTCGGTACTATAGATGCTTCTGGTAAATATGTCAATGCCACTTTAGTTGTTTATGAAACTCCAGCTTTAGGATGTACTAATATCCCAACGTTAACCACCATCTTAGATGCCGATAATTGTTCTAGTACTGAATTCCTAACCACTGTTCCAACTGTCAATGCTTATGGTGAACCATTTACTGCATACTTACAAGTTGTTAAGACTCCAGCTGCTTCATGTTTTTCTACATCCATAAAACCAGTTGATTACGTTAGTTCGGTAACTACTACCGGAACCGAATGCGTTCGTTCTTCATTCACAAGTACATCTACCATTGTTGATGAGGATAACCAAACTAGTGTTTATCCAGTCGTCGTTTATGTTGACCCAGCTGAATCATGTACTGTGTCGTCTTCTACATCCATTACATCTGGTAGCTCAACTCCAAGTACTTCTACATCATCCATCATTTCCACTACTACTTCCACTGTTTTCTGCAGAAAATGTGAGCACACAACTTCTACATTGTATGTTACTACTGTTACTGAAGGTGTTACTATAACTACTGCAATTTGTATTGAACAAACTCCAGTTCCAGAAAACAATGCATCTCCAACTTTATCATCCACCGATCAATCAAGTGCAATTGCTCCAAATGTTACATCATCTACAACTACTACAGTTGATAATATAGGTGGTAATGGTGCAACTGGTACTACTCCAGCAGGTAATGGTGCAACCCAAACCACTCCAGCAGGTAATGGTGCAACCCAAACCACTCCAGCAGGTAATGGTGCAACCCAAACCACTCCAGCAGGTAATGGTGCAACTCAAACTACTTCATCTAGTATTAAGGCTGATGTTAACACAATTCCAGCGGGTAACGGTGCAACTGGTACTACTCCAGCAGGTAACGGTGCAACTGGTACTACTCCAGCAGGTACTGCAACCGGTACTATTTCAACTAGCGTTGCAGCAGATGTTAACACAACATCAACCGGCGCTGTTGCGTTCACTCCAGAAACTAGAACAGTCACAACATCATCAACACCAGCAGTTAGTATTTCAATTCCACAACAATTGACTACTGGAACAACCGACTCAGGCAGTAATAGCCCACAACCTTCAGGAGTTGATATTTATTACGAAGGTGGTGCAGTCAAAGTGTCTACTGGATTACTTCCAATTGGTATGCTCTTCATGGCTTTCTTAATCTAATTTTAGGTTATGTTGAAGCTACTTTTATTTTTTGTTATTATTTTTTTCGTTCTTTTAGAAGTGAAAAACTGCATGCTTTTTTATTTTAAACCTTGTATGCACAGTTCCCGATAGAGGATTTTTCAAAATAGCTGATTTTCCCTTGTTTTGTTTATGTATGATGATTTCGCATTTTATAAACACTTTATAATATTTTAATGTTGTAATATTTATTTTTAAATTTTAAAAAATTTAAAGAGTGAGATTTTTGTAAAATTATATTGTAAGTTTCATGTTATATTTTCTCATTTTGATATTTTTTTAAAGATTGTTTACATTTGACGTTATCCAGTTTTGTATTTTTAAAGTCTAATATTCTGTTTGTTATACCAAAATGTCAAACTCAAATAATATAAAAGTATACATAAGGTTCAAACCTCCATCAAAAATATCCACAACTTTAAATAAGGAATCAATACGAGGCAGAGAGTCGTCACCATCTCATTATCAAATACAAGATAATAAGAAAGATCTCGAAATTTTACCACAAAAAATATCGAAACAATCAATATCAAAAATAGATTCAACGTTTAGACCGTTAAATTTTTCATATGATAGAATCTTTCCTTATAATGTAACCCAATTTGAGATTTTTGAATGTGCTATAATACCAATATTAAAATCCGTTATGCAAGGGCATAATTCAACAATTGTATGTTATGGACAAACAGGGAGTGGAAAGACTTATACAATGCTGGGATCAAATGAGAGTTCTGTAACGGATACAAATGCAGATGCTTTTAAATTAGAACAAGTTGGTGTAATACCAAGAGTTTTTCAGTATATTTTTGATGAAATCAGTAACTCACCAGTGACATCACAACATACGATTGCAATATCGTATTTTGAAATATATAATGAAGTGATCAAAGATTTATTGAATTTGAATAAATCTTCAAGTATAATTCATATCAGGGAGAAAATTGACGTAAATAACGAAACATATACTGAGGTTGATGGATTAGATAAAGTATATGTTGGTAACATGGATGATGTTAATGAAATTTTAAAAATTGACAGTAATAATAGACAGACAGCAGAAACTAAAATGAATGCTCCATCATCAAGATCGCATAGTATTTTACGTGTTGAAATTACAGCTAGTGAAGAAGAAAATCCATCAAATACATGTAAAAGCACATTATTTTTGGTTGATTTAGCGGGATCTGAAAGATTAAATAAGCTAGGTACGCAGTCATCGTCTAGTTCATCAAAAGAAACCATTGGCATAAATTCTTCATTATCAGTTTTTACTAACGTCATCAATATTTTAAGTGCTGAAGATAATAAAAATGGTAATAAATATATACCATATAGAGATTCTAAATTAACCAGAGTTTTGCAAAATTCACTTGGTGGAAATTCGCAAACCGCAATGATTATAAATTGTTCATCTGAACTTGACGATTTGAATGAAACAATCTCCTCATTGAGATTTGCCCAAAGGGTTAAGCATATTCAAAATAAAACTGTTAAAAGCATATACAATGTGGATAAAACTGAAACCAATAATTATGTTAAAAATAAGCCAACAGAAAATGAAGAGAATAATGCTCAAATTTCTAAGAATTGGAAGATAAAATACATTAATGCATTAAAAAAGATTATTGAATTGGAAACCAAAGTTGAAATCAATGAACATGGGAATAAAAAAAAGGGCAAATACAACTTTTTTGATGATGGCCATAATATTCCTAATTCAATTATACGTAAAATTGAATCGCTTGAAACAGATATTGAAATTAGTCGTAAATTATTAGTTTCTAAAACAGATCAAATTCTACAATTAGAATCAGAATTAGAAAGTTATCAGATTAATAATAATGGTAATAATGGTAAGATTCCAAACATGTATTATATTGAGCAGGACTCGTTTAATGTAATGAAACAAATGTCAGATACAATTCAATTACAAAACAATGAGCTATTGCAACAAGTTGAAAGAGCAGAACAGTTAGTTCAGAAAAAGGAGAAACGATTAAAAAATGAAAATTTAAAATGGTTTGAAAGAAATAAACTTGTTATTAATCAACAAAATGGAGTTGAACAAAAATTAATTCAGATGAGTGGACGTTTGAAGAATATTACCAAACACGACTTTGGAAATAACGACAATGGTGACAATAAGAACATTGGCCATTCAGTAATATCAAATGGTAACAAGGATATTGGTAGTCAATCAAGTTCTAATGAGAATAATAATAGCGGGGTAAAGAAAGGGCTAAATTTACACATTATCAAACCTACCTAAGTTATAATAGACTTTGAAACATATTAGGTCCTCTTTTCTTTTCTAATTCATTCATTAATTAATCATTATACATGTGTACTTTTATTTACACAAAATTATATAAGATGTTTTTTACATAGTGTACAATACGATAAAATACAATACAAGACAATACAATCAAACAAATGCTCTCTGGCCGTCTTTTAGACCAAGGATACATCTAACATCACTAACAAATCTTAAACTATTCAATAGCGGTAATAAATTCATTAGTTCCATATCATCAGGATCATTAATCCAACCTTCAATCATCAATCCGTTATCTTTATGACGTACATAGGAAATTGGTGAATTATCAATAATGACAATTTTAGAATAGTCCGATTTTGAAGATGTTGATGATGCCGAAGAAGATAACAGGGTACTACCAGTTTTTGAAATGTTTGAAACATTTGAAGAAATACTTGAAGATCTTGATCTTGATCTTGGTGTTGATTGGACATTATTATTATTAGTATTGGTTGAATAATTTAATAAAACTGATAAGTCCTTAACATAACCTTTTCCGTCAACAAAAATACAAGAGTTTCTATAATATCGTTGCTTAAATATTTGTTTCGGCAACTCCTTTTTGGCTTTTTTCATAGATTTTTTCATTATATCATTTGACAATGTTTGTTCTTCAAGGTAATTTATAACGGGGTCCGCGTATTCTTTGATTGATGCAGTGAAACAAACGAGATCAAACCATTGATAAACTATTGACAAAAATTCTTCAACATAGGGTCTTTTATAGATGTGATATAGCGTAGGTAAATTACCCATTACTTTAACTTCAATCGACCTGCCCTTATTTTTATTTAACGTTGAGGAATTATATCTTGATAACGAATGAATTAACGTTTCATCCAAGTCTAGAACTAATGTTTTTCTTGGTAAGTTTGGTGGATCAAATATATTAAAATTAAATAATAATTTAGGGAAGATGAACTTCTTTTTCTTCTTTCGTGATGGCTTTGTAGATGACGTTGGTTGAACTTGTGGAAATTTTGAAGATGTTAAAGATGTTGAGGTAGGGGAATTATTTGGATCAATTGTTGCTCGCAATAACTTATCATTCAAGGAATTTCGGTTGCTAATGTTTGATGTTTCTGTATTAATATTTTTATTAGTATTCCCCTCATTTGATAAGTTGATTTGTGGAATTATTGGTGTTGAGTTTAATGGTGACTTAAAGTAATCATCATTTTGATTCTCATCAGGATCGAATTCCATTGATTCTTCAATAATTGTAGATATGGAATTTTTAGAGGGATAAGAATATTCAGAAGAAAGGGCGGGCGATGAACTTGAAGCAGATGAAGAAGATGTTGGTGGTATTGATTGTATAGTATCACTATTATTACTATTGTTTTCTGTCTTCGAATCCGATTCATTATCTGTTGGATATGTTTCAGTATAATCATACACATCCAAATCTTCACTATGGAAGATATAGAAGAAGACAAATGATATCAAATGATATAGTTTAAGAAACGGATAAAATATAACAAATAGCAAATAATAGATGGGTATATAAATGAAAGTATGCGGAATAAACAACAATATTTTACATATTATTGAAAAATAAGAATTTGACTGTGTCTCTGACAATGCAAAGTCATTACCTGGTACAATCTGATGCTGTATATTTGTGACTTTAAAAAGTTTTTGTTCAGTACTGTCACCTAAAGTAGCATGTGAATTGTCAGCTTTGGGCTTTCCTTCCAGAGAATTGAGGTCTGACTGGGACGTGCGCCGATGAAGCGTGTTGGAAATATAGTTGAGGGAGTTCATGGCGTCTGTTGAGCCTAAATCGTGTCTATTTCGGGTGGTTTGCAAAGAAAACAGGTGTTTCTGTCCCAGAATCAGTACTATCTACTTCTCTGTTAGGATTCATGTCACAAATCGGCTCACCAAAAAACGCGACGATCGACGCGCAAGCTGCGAAAAACGAGGGTTTTCGTTTTTCTTCTTTTTGTTGATAACTTTCTCTGGGTAGGTTATCAAGTTGTTGAGCAGGAAGTTGGTTGGCTGTCTACAGAAATAGACAACGGGAACCTGCGAACATCGTCCACAATGTCGCACGTCAAGCTACTTACCAAAAATGATGCCCGAATACTTTTTGTCGCAGATATCAGAGGCCATTTGTCATATTTCAATGTGTTGGCCGAAAAGTATAACCCTGATATTATCATCCATACGGGTAATTTTGGCTTTTTAGATAATGAAAGTGTATCAAGAATCCATGAGTCATATTTGCGTCATATTGTTGAGTTTTCTCCGCTTTTGCCGAAGGAAATTATATTAAAAATATCAGAGCTTTCCAAGGTTTCTGGTGACTCAGTTCACCATTTATCAAACGATAATTTAAATTTGAAGACTTTGCTTATTAATCAAGATATTTCCGAATTACCCAAATTTTTGAGTGGTGAATTAAAATTGAATATTCCTGTCTATACAATTTATGGTATGTGTGAAGATTCCTATGTTATTAACAGATTCAGATTTAATTATTATAATATTCCAAATCTACATATCATTGATGATTGTAATTTACACTTGATAAAATTCAAAAATAATTCCCAGTCAATTTTATTATCTGGGATTGGAGGCTCATTGTCCTACCACAAATTGTTTCATCAAGGTACGACCCATAATTTTAATGATATCTTAGCCAAAAAAGATATACCTAATAATGTTATACCCATTTCCGGAGATCCAGGTAATATTTGGATCACGATTTTACAACTAGGTGGGTTCATTAAAACGATTTTAAATTATTCCGAAGAAAATCCCGAAGAATTCAATAAATCGATCAAATTTTTCATTACTCATCAATCTCCAACAAGGGAGCCATTATTAGAGCATTTATCAATATTCTTCAAAATGGATTATACGATATCCAATTCCTTACACTTTAAATATATTTCTTCATATAACGCATTAACAGTTAATCCATCATTTGAAACGTTTAAACTAAAATTTGCTGATTCAAGAATGAAGTTGGCCAAAATTTGGTCAAAAGTTCAGAAAAAATATGAAAGGCTGTTGATACAATTACCAAATCACCAATTAGCTCTTTATACAGATTTAGCATTGTCAATTTATGATAAAATTCCAATTTCAACAAAATCTACAGTCCCTAACAACATTAATACCCCAAATAAGGATGTTTCAATTACCCAATCCCCACAAGTGCAGTCACAATCACAATCGCAATTGCAAGTACAGTCACAACCACAATCACAATCGCCTTCACAATTACAATCGCAACCAACCACACTTACAACATCAGATGAAATACCTTCACTTTCCTTATCAACATCATTATTACAAACATTGAACGATAATTCTGAATCAGGGTATTTTGAAATCCATGAATTATTAAACAAACATGAAATTAATTTGGTTATACGCCATTTAAACGATTTATATTATGTTGCATTCCAACATTCGTGGCATTATAATATTTGTGATGTGGGTCAAGGCCATCTTGCATTGAATTATAATGGTTCTAAAGTTAGTATGAATGCTGTTTCAGAAGGGTTTGATTTTTCTTATCGTGTATAATAGTGATATTGTAGTAGTTTTGTATAAATAACAAGTAACAAATAACAAGTAACAAATAACAACCGACTAGACCAACAAATCAACGTAGAAATAGTTTCTCCTCAGTTGTTTTGAAATTTTAATTTTCCATTCGAATCACTTTTGACAACTTCGTTAAGCTTATTCTCCTTTCTTTTTTCCCTCCAACATAATACTCATACTATGTCTGACCTGAAAGAGATAAAGGCAATTGGTGTCCTTGATTATGATGATTGGACTAATCCTAAACCGTTCACATACATCCCTGAACCATTACGCCCCAAAGACATAGACATCCAAATTCTTGCATGTGGTATCTGTGGTTCTGATATTCATGCAGCTAGCGGCAATTGGGGTAGAAAATACACTCCATTATGTGTTGGTCATGAAATTGTTGGTACTGTTATTTCAGCTGGTGATCAAGCAAGATTTAAAGTTGGTGACAGAGTTGGGGTTGGATCACAATGTGATTGTTGTCATTCTTGTAAAAGATGTAAAGAAGGTAACGTCCATACATGTAAGACACACATTGACACTTATTTAAGTTACTATCCAAACGGTAAACCAACCCAAGGTGGTTATGCATCACATGTTAGAGTCAGTTCAGAATTCGCCTTCAAGATTCCTGATAATTTAGAAACTGATTATGTTGCACCATTACTCTGTGGTGGTATAACAGCTTTCAAACCAATGGTCACTGCAGGTGTCACCAGGGGCACAAAGGTTGGCATCAATGGTATCGGAGGTATTGGACATATTGCAATCATGTTTGCAAAGGCATTAGGTGCTGAAGTTACTGCAATTTCAAGAACTTTTGAAAAGGAAAAGCTGGCAAAGGAATTAGGTGCAGATCACTATATCTCCACAAATGATCCTGATTTTGTTACTAAAAATGAAGATTCCCTAGATCTAATTATTAATACAGGATCTTCATTCACTGAAGGTTCAATTAACCAAGTCTTACAATTGTTAAATTCGGGTGGTCATATGACATTTATTACATCTGCACCAGCTGATGAAATGTTGACAATAAATCCATTAATTTTATTATTGAATAATGTATCCATCGGAGGTTCATTGATTGGATCACCTGATGAAATTGAACAGATGTTAGAGGTTGCATCTAAACACAACATCAAACCAATGATTGAAACCATTGATATTAATGAAGCTAACGTGAAAACCGCATGGAAGAGGATGATTGATGGTGATGTTAGATTCAGATTTGTTCTCACAGGCTACGATAAGTACTTCGTGTAGTGCTGTTTGTATAGTTATTTAGGTTCGGTAGTAATTTTCCAACGATGCAAATGATTGGGAATGTCCTGAAGCCATAACTCTTGAAGGTCGCTTGCAACGTATTGTTTTCTCTTTGTTGCAACAGAGTCCTTAAATGTACTTCATCAAGTTGGTTGTCAGACACAAAACATATATTTACGATGAATATCCCATTTAACACAGTCTACAATGCATTTATTTGATATCGTACAGTTGTTGCACTGGAAAAAGAGAATCATCTTAGTTGTTAGTTTCGTCGATTCGATTCTGAAAATTTCCGAAAGCGTCCAAACAGCTGTCAATACAGCTACTTCTTCTACTTCTACTCTTGGTTTGGGTTTGCAATCACCTGAGTTTGTGCATTGCATTGGCCCTTTCTTTGCTGAAACCCCCCAGAAAAATACCACACATCAAAAACTCGGGACCACGCACAAATATTTCCCGTTTAGGAAATAGAATTTTTACCACACAGAAATGTTTATCCTGGTATTGGATTTAACCACTTTTCGTTTTGTTATTGTCTCTCTTTTCCAGTCAGTTGGTCCTTTGGTGTAATCTTGTCTGGGTGTCTAATACAGTCGACATTCAAGAATAGGTGCTTCTTTTTTCTATTTGTCAGCAGACTCTTTTCTTCCTTTCTTTTATTTCCAGGAATCCTATTATTTATTTTGATTATTTTACCTTGAAATATCGCCATCCTCTGATATGTTTAATAAGATCAAAGATACAGTGGTCTGGATCAGGACTGCAGTTCCGCTTGAAAAAAGAAACATTTATTTTGTATACATTATAATTTTATTGGCTGCTTCACTGGATAATATAAATGCAGTTTCTATATTAACAATGTCAGAAAACATCCAATATGCATTTAATTCAGATTCCTCAACAACAAGTTGGGTGCTATCAAGTTATGCACTTACTTTAGGCTCATGTATTTTGGTAACTGGTAAAATTGCAGATGTTGTCGGTCCGCATAATGTTTTCCTTGGTGGTTTAACCGTAGTTTGGATTTGTGCACTTATTTGTGCACTTTTACCACATTCTTCAATCATCGCATTAATTGTTTTTAGGGCACTTCAAGGGATTGGTGCTTCCTCACTAGTTCCTTCAATGATTGCATTAACTGCTAATTATTTTAGTGGTGAAAGAGCAAAATATTTATCATTGGCAGTAATGGGTATGTTATTAGCATTGGTCTCTTCATTGGGTATTGGTATTGTTCTTGGTGGTGTATTTTCGTTAACTTCTATTGGATATAAGTCATTTTTCTATTTCGTATTTGCAATGGGTTTATTTTGTGATATATTATTATTTCTTTTAATTATCCCAATTGAAAAAACTGATGGTCATAATCATTTGAAAATGAAAAACATTGATTATATTGCAGCCTTTTTTGTTGTTGTAGGTACATTATTGATTATTCTTGGATTAACGGAAGGTGGTGAAGGTTGGGGATCAGCTAAAGCAATTGCACCACTAATTATTGGACTTTTCACATGTTTGATTGCATTTTTATTCGATAGTGTTTATTTGAAGAGATTTAAAGTTAAAAATAACTATAAAGCTATTGAATCAGATTGGAGATTATCGGTTGACTTATTATTCCCACCCGAAATAGTGAAAATTCCTAATTTCTTCCCTTTTCTACTAACCTGTGGCTTATATTATGGTACATTAATTATGCTTGTTTCATTTGGAGTCCAATATTACACGTTAATTGAACATAATTCTCCATTAATTGCCTCATTAAAAGTGTTCCCAATAACTGTGGGTTTAACATTTGGCGCAATTATTTATAGAGAGTCCTACTATAAATCAATTGGATTCAAGAAAATGTTTATATTATCAAATATACTTGTATTATGTGGTACCATTTGGTACTCACGTACAAATTTTGGTATTCATAATTCCTATTGGAAATACGGTTTCATTTCATTATTTATATATGGTTATGGAAATAATATGTTCTTCAACATCTATTTCAAAGTTGTTATTGATAATACTCCATTACATTTACAAGGTGTTATAAATGGTATCTTTCAAACATTTTCTCAGGTTCTATTGGCTGTCGCAAATGCTTTAGTACCTTCAATTGTTGGCAATATTACTGTTGCTAACACATTAATCGAGAAAGAAAAATTACATAATAAGCTCATTAATGTTCTGTATGTGGTTATGGGATTTGAGGTCTTTACTTTAATATTGATGGTTTTCTTTGTAAAAAATTCAAAAAAAGATATTGATTCAAAGGAATTTGATGTTGATAATAACCTTGATTTGGAGTTGGAAAATGTTAAAATTGAAATGAAAAAGCTAGAAGAGATTGAAGAAAAGGCATTTTATTGATGCACCGGGGTGAGTCACACCTTTCCTCCTCTTTATCTATTCCATTCTGCATACGTTACTTATCATTATGGTTGGCGGATACGAAGTACTATGTCTTTATTGATACCGAAATTTTATTACCGCACCCCTCAGGGTTTGACCTACAATTGTTTCCTAATTAGGGAAAAACAGGAGAACGAGGGCCGAAATGTTCGGAGCTAATGTTGAACACTGTTGAAAATGTTGACAGGTGTGTGTGGACATGTATTAATGCTTGGTGAAGTCCTCAACCGTTTCTCCTTTTGCTTTCACTTTCTATTGCTAGGATTGACCAAATAACTAACCAAGGTGAAAAAAGCATTCAAATACATTTGTGATGGGTCCATCTGATGCCGAACAATTGTTCCAATAGAGAAGAGAAACATATTTGTTGTTTATCCTCTCATTTTAATTGCTGCTGCCTTAGACAATCTCAATTCGACATCAGCTTTAACGATTTCAGAAAATATTCAAACTGCCTTTAATGCAAATTCATCAACGACGAGTTGGGTGTTATCGAGTTATGCATAAACTCTTGGCTCTTTTACTTTGATTAGTGGTAAAATTGCTGATGTTATTGGTCCTCATAATATATACCTTGTAGGTATTGCCATAGTTTGGATTTGTGCATTGATCCTTGTATGCTTACCACAAACTTCAATTATTGCATTAATTGTCTTTAGAGCAATTCAAGGTATTGGTGCATCATCCCTTATTCCTTCAATGATCGCGTTAACTGCTAATTACTTTAGTGGTGATAAACTCAAATATTGAGGTCCTGCACTTCTAGCAATGGTGTGTACATTAACGTCCACTATTGGTATTGGAATATTTTTGGGTGGTGTTTTTTCAATCTCATCAATTGGCTATAGAGGATTTTTTTATTTTGTGTCTGCAGTTTTTTTTCCTTTGTAATGCTTCGTTGTTATTTTTAATTATTCCAGTACAAAGAACAGAGGCACATGATAATTTGAAAATGAAAAATATTGATTATTTGGGTGCTTTTCCAGTGATAGTTGGTATATTATTAATCATCCTTGAACTTACAGAAGGTGGTGAAAGTTGGAGATCGGCAAAGGCAATTGCTCCATTAATCGTTGGGATATTATTATGTTTGGTGGCATTATTGTTCGAAGGTGTTTATATCAAACGATTTAAATTGATGAACAACAATAAAGATCTAGAATCTCATCGGAGATTAAGATTAGATTTACTTTTTCCACCAGAAGTTTTAAGCATCCCAAACTTTTTATATTTTCCTATATGTTTGTGGTATATACTATGCAACGTATCTCATGATAATTGCAGTTGATGTTTAGCATCATATATACATTGATAATGATTCACCATTAATTGCATCCTTAAAAATACTCCCAATATCAGCAAGCTTTACTTTTGGTACATTAGTTTATAGAGAATCATACTATAGGAAAATAAGACATAGAAAAATCTTTATATTATCAACAGTCGTATCACTTGCAGCAATTATATGGAATGGATGTCTCAATTTTGAAGTTCACAATTCATATTGGAAATTTGGTCCTATTTCTTCTTTTCTATATGGTTATGGTATTAATTTATATTTTTATATTTATTACAAAGTGGTGGTTGAACACACACCGTTACACTTACAAGGTGTTGTTAATGGTATTTTTCAAACCATTTCGCAGGTGACTTTAGCTGTTGGTAATGCATTGGTCCCTTCAATTGTTGGTAATATTGACGTTGCATACACAGTAGCTGAAAGAAAGGCATTGCATGATAAATTCCAACCTGTCTTTTATGTCATGGTGGGATTCGAGGCCTCTGCACTGTTTATTATGTTGCTATTAATTAAGGCTATGCCCCATGCTAAAGAAATGGATGAACCTAGTCAGATCGAATCTGAATCAATTGAAATGGTCACATCCAATTCATGCTATAAAATAGAGAATGATTATAGTGTCACTCCATCAGAACTAGTATCACTATCATCAGAAATATCATCATTATCATGATTCTTAGTTTATTTATATGACTATATTTTTATTCTTTACTTTACTACGTATAATTCTTAATTTTTAATAATAGAATTTGTTAGATTCAATTTTCTCAGATTTACTAAAATATAAATCCACATCTGTTTTTTTAATTGTAAAAATATTTTAATGTTTAAGCTATAAACTTAAAAATACAAAACGTAAATTCAATAAAGTAAACACAATAAAAACAATAATAAAGATAATTAATGATAACGAATTTCGTGATAATAAAAGGTATACTATTTCAATGATAATCTAAACTTTCGAAGCTAATTCTTCCAATAAGTGATAATCTCTTCTTTGAATTGATCCACTACCTGGCAATCTGGTTTGACCCATCAGGTAAATATCGACCTCACGGGCACATTGCCTACCTTCTTGAATACCCCAAACAACTAATGATTGTCCTCTTCTACAATCACCAGCTGTAAAAATATTAGAATCCAAGTTGGTTTGATATGATGTTGATTCAGCAGTTGCAATGGTACCTCTCTTTGTTCTATCAACATTTAAGTTATCTGATTCTGGACCAATAAAACCCATAGATAATAAAACAACATCAGCTGGGAAAAATTCTTCTGAACCTGGAATTTCTTGCATTTGCCATGCACCAGAATCTGATCTCTTCCATTCAACACGAACTGTTTTAATACCCTTAACATTGCCTTCATCATCACCAACAAATTCTTTGGATAAAATACAATATTCTCTTGGATCTTTACCGTAATGTTCTTTAACTTCAACATGACCGTAATCAACCCTGAAGATTCTTGGCCATTGTGGCCATGGATTATCCTTTGCTCTTTCAGCAGGTGGATGTGGTAATAATTCAAAATTAACAACCGATTTTGCACCATGTCTTGTCGCAGTACCCAAACAATCGTTACCTGTATCACCACCACCGATAACAACAACATTCTTTCCTTCAATAGTCTTTCTGATAGTTTCTAAATCTTCATTTAATAAAGCTTTAGTATTTGCAGTTAATAAACTCATTGCATAATCAATATTCTTTAATTCTCTACCTGGAATCTTCAAGTCTCTTGGAATTGTTGAACCAATAGCTAAAATAACTGCATCATTTTGTTGTTTTAATTCATCAAGTTCAATGTCTTCACCGATTGTTGTATTAGTAATAAATGAAATACCCTCAGCTGTCATTAAATCAATTCTTCTTTGAATGACACCCTTATCTAACTTCATATTTGGAATACCATACATTAATAAACCACCTAATCTATCAGATCTTTCATAAACAGTGACATTATGTCCAGCTTTATTCAATTGATCAGCAGCAGCTAAACCTGACGGACCAGAACCGATGATTGCAACCTTTTTACCGGTTCTAATCTTAGGTGGATTTGGAACAATCCAGCCTTCATTGAATGCATGGTCAATAATACCAGCCTCAATTGATTTAATACCGACTGGGGCATTACCTGAAACATTAACAACGCAGGCACCCTCACATGGAGCAGGACAGATTCTACCTGTAAATTCAGGGAAATTATTTGTCATTAATAATCTTTGTAATGCATCATACCATCTATCTTTGAATACTAATTCATTCCATTTTGGAATAATGTTTGAAATTGGACAACCAGTATCAGATTGACAGAATGGAACACCACAATCAATACATCTTGCAGTCTGGTATTTAAGATCTTCCTTAGTTAATCTTGAAGATAATTCTTTCCAATCTTGAAGTCTAGATTTAACAGGTCTATACTTCTCGTGTCTTCTAGAATATTTAACAAAACCACCAAGCTTATCCAATTTCAATGCCTTAGATTCTTCTGTCTTAACATCAATCATTGTATCTTCTAAATCTAAAACTTTTGGTTCATTCTTTGATGATTTCTTTGGTTTTGAGAATTCACCACCAGTAATATCCGCTTCAGGATCTTCCTTGATAGTTGAGAAATAATTAGAAACTTCTTTCTTCTTTAATTCTGCAGCTTTCTTTGCTTCAGCTTCTAAAACTTTCTTATATTCAGTTGGTAAAACTTTAACAAACTTCTTTAAGAATCTATTGAAGTCATTTAAGATTCTTAAGGCAATTTCAGAATTGGTATAATGTCTGTGATCTTCTAATAAACCTCTAACAAATGCAATTTCTGCAGGGTCAGATAATGTAGTTAATTCAACTAATTCCTTGTTAACCTTTTCTTCAAAGTCTTGTGCCATATCTAAAACATAAGCGATACCACCAGACATACCAGCTGCAAAATTTCTACCAACAGAACCTAAAACAACGACTCTACCACCAGTCATATATTCACAACCATGATCACCAGTACCCTCAACGACTGCGTAAGCACCAGAATTTCTAACGGCAAATCTTTCAGCTGCAATACCTCTAAAGAATGCAGTACCAGAAGTTGCACCATATAAACATGTATTACCAATGATAATATTTTCTTCAGCTTTAAATTTAGAATCTTTTGGAGGATAAACAATTAATCTACCACCAGAAAGACCTTTACCAACGTAATCATTACAATCACCTTCTAATTCTAATGTAATACCAGCTGCTAAGAACGCACCAAACGATTGACCTGCTGAACCTCTAATATTAACATGAATGGTATCATGAGGTAAAGAAGTTGGACCAAATTTTTTAGAACATCTATAAGATAATGTTGTACCAATTGCTCTATCAGTGTTAATTGCTTCAGCTTCAATGGTAACTGGTAAACCTTTATCAAGAGTAACTTCTGCTTCATCAATTAATTTGTTATCTAATCTAACATGTAATCTATGATCTTGTTTCCTTTCACATTTAGTTGCAACACCTGGTCTAATAGTATGAGCTGGAGTTAAAATTGGTGATAAGTCAATATTTGCATTTTTAGTAGTTCTTAAATCATCTCTAACATATAATTTTTCAGCTCTACCAACCATTTCATCAATTGTTCTATAACCTAATTTTGCCATAATACCTCTTAATTCATTTGCAACATAATAGAAAAAGTTAATAACATGCTCCGGTGTACCCTTGAATTGTTTTCTTAAAACTGGATCTTGAGTCGCAACACCAACTGGGCAAGTATTGGTATGACATCTACGATTATAGACACAACCCATGGCAATTAATGGAGCAGTTGCAAAACCCCATTCCTCTGCACCTAATAAACATGCAATTGCAATATCTCTACCAGTTTTCAGTTGACCATCAGTTTGAACAACAACTCTACCTCTTAAGTCATTCAAAACTAAAGTTTGATGGGTTTCAGCTAAACCTAATTCCCATGGTAAACCAGCATATTTAATACCAGTCCATCTTGCAGCACCAGTACCACCATCATGACCAGAAACTAAGATATGATCTGCCTTTGCCTTAGCAACACCAGCTGCAATAATACCAACACCAACTTCGGAAACTAACTTAACTGAAACTCTCGCTCTTGGATTAGCACATTTTAAGTCATAAATCAATTGTTTTAAATCTTCAATAGAATAAATATCATGATGTGGTGGTGGAGAAATTAAACCAACACCAGGAGTAGAATGTCTTGTTTTTGCAATTGAGTCAGAAACTTTATAACCTGGTAATTCACCACCTTCACCTGGTTTTGCACCTTGAGCCATTTTAATTTGTAATTCATCTGCATCTGATAAATAGTAAGAAGTAACACCAAATCTACCTGATGCAATTTGTTTAATTGATGATCTCATTGAATCACCATTTTCAGCAGTTTTCGATCTTTCAACATCTTCACCACCTTCACCAGTATTTGATTTACCACCTAATCTATTCATTGCAACGGCTAATGTAGAATGAGCTTCCATAGAAATAGAACCATAAGACATGGCACCAGTACAGAATCTTCTAACAATCTCAGTCCATGGTTCAACTTGATCAATTGGAACAGGATTTGAATTTTCGAAATCAAAGTCTAATAAACCTCTTAAAGTACAATTTTTAATTGCTTCATATTCCTTCTTAGAATAAGCTGCATAAGCTTTATTATTTTTATTTCTAACAGCATCTTGGATATTTGCAATTGCTGCAGGTTCATTGATATGAGCTTCACCTCCATCTCTCCAATTATATTCACCTGATTCTGGTAAACCTTTTGGTTTAATAGTATCTCTACCTGGGTAACCAAGATCATGTAAAGAGAATGCATCTTGGGCAATATATTCAAATGTAATACCTTTAATTCTTGATGCAGTACCTGCAAAGCATCTATCAATAACAGAGTTATCAACACCTAATGCTTCAAAAATTTGGGCACCTTTATAAGAAGCTAAAGTTGAAATACCCATTTTAGACATAACTTTATAAATACCATCATCAATTGCATATTTATAATTTTTAATAATTTCTTTATTAGTAAATTCTTTTGTTAATAATTTTTCATCATTTAGTTGGAGTAAGATATCCATTGCCAGATAAGGATTAATACCATCAACACCATAACCAACTAAACAACAGAAATGATGAACTTCTCTTGCTTCTGCAGTTTCAACAATAATTGCAACCTTAGATCTTTGCTTTTGTCTAACTAAATGATGATGAACTGCACCTGATGCAATTAAAGCAGAAACTGCAACTTTTGATTCTGATAAATTTCTATCAGATAAAATAATAATTTGTGAATTATCAATAATTGCTTGAGTTGCTTCAGCACAAATTCTGTCTAAGGCTTCAGTATAACCTGTTAAACCTTCAGATTTATCAAAAGTAATATCAATATTAGTAACTGACCATTTTGGGTAAACTTTATTAATTTCCTTAAGTGCTAATAATTCATCATTTGATAAAATTGGAGATTTCATTTTTAATCTATTACATTGTACAGGATTCATTTCTAATAAATTTCCTTGAGGACCAACATAACATTCTAATGACATAACAATTTTTTCTCTAATTGGATCAATTGGAGGGTTTGTAACTTGAGCAAATAATTGTCTAAAATAATCATAAATTAATCTTGGTTGTTCAGATAAACAAGCTAAGGCAGAATCATTACCCATAGAACCTAATGTTTCCTTGCTAGTATTAACCATTGGAACTAGAACTGCTAAAACTTGTTCAAGTGTATAACCATTAGCTAATAATCTTGGATCATCTTTAATCTTAATACCTAAATCAACTTTAGAATGTAAATTTATACCTCTATTTTCTAATTTTGTTAACAGTTCAGGAATTGTAATCATATTTGATAAAGTCCAAGCTTTGAAATCAAATCTATTTGAAACTTGTTTTTTTAATTCTCTATCATCAACAATTCTACCTTCTTTGGTATCAACTAATAACATTCTACCAGGTTGTAATCTACCCTTTTCAACAATTCTTTTGGTTTCAATTGGAATAACACCAACTTCGGATGCACAAATCATAATATCATCATCGGTAACATAATATCTACAAGGTCTTAAACCATTTCTATCTAAATTAGCACCACAAAATCTACCATCGGCAAAAGTGAATAAAGCAGGACCATCCCATGGTTCCATTAAACAAGCCGCCCATTCATAGAAAGCTTTCTTTTTTGGATCCATATTTTCATTATTTTGCCAAGCTTCAGGAACTAATAACATAACAGCTTCAGGTAATGACAAAACACCATTAATAACTAAAATTTCTAAAACATTATCTAAAGCAGCAGAATCAGAACCACCTTCTTCAATAATTGGATATAATTTATCCATATCTTCACCAAATAATTTGGAAGACATAACACCTTCTCTTGCTCTCATCCAATTTTTATTACCTCTAAGGGTATTAATTTCACCATTATGAGCAGCCCATCGTAAAGGTTGTGCTCTATCCCAAGATGGGAAAGTATTAGTGGAGAATCTTGAATGAACCAAAGCAAAATGACATTCATAATCAGCATTAACTAAATCATGATAATAAGAATAGACTTGAGCAGGAACTAATTGACCTTTGTAAACAATGTTCTTATTGGAAAGTGAACAAATATAGAACCAATTATGTAAACCAATGGTATGAGTTGATTGTTTTCTTAAGATATATAATTGTTTTTCAAAATGTTTTTCATATTTTGATTCAAATTCATCATCTGAAATTTCCTTGATTGGTTTTGAACCAGTACCATATGCTTCTTCTAAAACCACCAGAGGTTGTAGAATTTTTGGTTCTCTTGATAAAGAAGCAGGACCTAAGATTGAGGAATCGACAGGAACTTCTCTCCAACCTAAAACTCTTAAACCTAGAGAGGCAGCAATATTGTCAAAAGTGGATTTTGATTTCTGAAAGATTTCTTCGTCCTTTTTGAAAAATAAATTACCCACCGCATATTGACCCAAGGAAGGAATTTCGACATTACAATGATAAGAGAATTCTCTTTTCATGAATTTGTGAGGAATTGAGGTCATAACACCGGCACCATCACCGTCTCTTGCATCAGAACCGACGGCACCTCTATGGGTCATATTACATAGTAAATATTTAGCATCAGAGATAATTTTATGAGAAGCTTTACCCTTGATATGACAAGCAAAACCTAGAACAAAAAAAAGTGAAGGGAGGGATAAGAAATTTGTTAGTAATTCAATTCAGAGAAGCGAAAGAAAAAGAAAAAGGAAAGAAGTAAATAAACAAACAAGGAAATGTCAATACATACCGACACCACAATTATCCTTTTCGTATTCAGGATTATATAAACCTTTTTGGACAGGCAAAGTCGAAGCCCATGATTTGTTTTCTGGAACTTCGTCATAACTGTAGATTGAAGTTTCATTCGTGTTTGATGAATCTAAAGAAGTAGAATCTGCAGTAAGGTATTCAGTATATTCATCTGAAGCATCTGATTTTAACACAGCCATTTTGAGAGATGAACTTTGACAGTGAGGAGAACGTGTTATGCAATGATATTAATCAGTTAGTCAATCGATTAAGTAAATATGTAAAAAAGGAAAGTTGGAACAGTGTAATTTTAGAAAGCACGATAATCCAGAAATGAGAGAGGAAGAGGAGCAAAGAAAACCGTGATTAAAAGGGAACAAAAATACTGTTTGTGTGTGTGACTGTTATAAACTAGCCGTGCCTGCAGTAACTAGTTGATGTGGTTGTTGTAAGGAAGAAACAGCCAAGCAAACAAGAAGGACAGAAAGAACCAGGTGGCAAATAAGGGCAACTGGCCACTGGCAAATGGGGACCAACCAACTGACCAACCACCGCCCACGCAATGCGCATCACCAGCTCAGTTTGGCCCAAAGTGGAAAATCGCAGAGAAATAGCCACTTTCCCATTTTTTCTGATAAAGCGGAGGTCATTCGCATTACGTAACCACGCTTTATCTCGTTCACATTCCCCGCACAGCCGTAGGCGCCAGCCAATCAGAACGAGCGGCCAGATCGCACTGCCCGTTTGGGAAAATCTCGGAGTTGACCGAGTCCATTTCTGGAGAACGGGGTTCAAAACATGGAATGGAGTTGGCATTTTGTTACTTAAATTAACAACTTTGCTTGTTACAAATATACATACATACATACACTTTTATTCTTCTAGTCTTCTAGTCTTCTAGTCTTCTAGTCTTCGGCGTCGTCGTCTTCTTCACGACTTTCTAATCCGCCAACTTCTGGCTCAACAACACTTTCTCCGTATCCCTTTCTGTATTTTCTGGCAATTCTACTTACTCTGCCGTATTTCTTGGCTTCTTCAACCGCTCTGGCTTGTAAATCCTTCAGTTCTCCCGCAAAACTTTTATTAACTGTATTATTACTGAACACATCCCACATTTTCAAACCGGAGTTGCTACTACCACCAATGATTAAATTACCCGAAACTTCTAATTCATCTGCAAAGGAAGTGCTCAAAACATTACCACATCCAAAATCTTTACTTAAAATCATTCTTGGTTTGTTGTCCTTGACATTCCAAACCTTAACTGTCTTTTCACCCATTGCACCGGTAACAATCAATCCTGGAATACCTCTATTACTACTCAATGTACTGATACCGGAATCATGTGCATGCAATGTCCATAATGGCTTGACGTTGGATCCACCATCCATTCTAATATCGTAACAGTAAACATTACCTGAATCACAACCACCAATAATGTAATTATCTCCAATCTTATTAATACTTTCAACTTCTTCACCGTATTCAGCCCCACATGAGAACGATTTACAATTACCAATAACATCTTCCAATCTAACATCACTGACTTTCATAAATCCATCATAACCACCAGTTAATAAAATACTACCACCTTGTTCATCACCTGATCCATTATTATTCATCCACATACTGTTAGAAACTGTCTTACCATTATGTAATCCGTTATCAATACCTCTTTCAACTTTACATTTGGTTAAATCCCAGAGTTTCACTGTACTATCTGCAGATGTTGAACATAAAACATTTCTAAATATATGGTTATGAGATAATGAAACAACTGCATCCGTATGGCATTTGGCATTAATCTTATTAGTCTTCTTCTTTTTACCCTTCTTAGCCTTACCACCGCTATTCTTAGAACTCCATTCAGCATATTCATTTTCGCCTAAAATAACATCCGGAAATGCTTTATCAATACAATCAAGATTCCATAATTCAATTGTTGGTTCAAATGTACCGATTGCTGCGAAATTTCCAACATTAGAAACGTCATTTTCTCCCTTTGGTTTGAAACTCATCCATTCAACACATAATGGGAAGGATGGCAACATGAGGTCGTGATGAATATATAAATTACCTTCACGGACCATACCACGTTTAACATCTGCATCGTATTTTTTCTCTTCTTCAGCTTCTTCTTCATCATCGGGTCCTAAAGCACCAGCACCGTCATCATAAACGTAAACATCTAAATATGAAACTTCGTCTTCTGTTCTGGTTGATAAAATTAAGTTATCTGTTGGATAAATTTGTAACTCAACTTCCTGTTCAAGTTCTTCTTCTTTACTTGGAAGTTGTAAATAGTGTTCTTCTTCTTCTGGTATAGCCTCATCATCTTCAATTTCAACACCTTCAATCATTTCTTCATCTTCTTCACCATTAACCCCCTTTCTGACTTTCTTGATGTATGTTGCACGTGAATTGGTTAATCCTGGGAACATGACGACTTTTTCACCAGATTCTTCATCATCATCGTAATGTTCAAAATCATACTCTTTTAAGTCATCATCAATATCAATTTGATCTTTTAATTTATTAGAGTTAACTCCTTCTTCGTTTTGTTCTTCTTCTTCAACTTCTTCTTCAGCTTCTTTAAGATCTGATTTAGCTTCACTTAAATTTAACTTGGACATTGCTTCAATTCTTTCCATTTCTTCATCATTAAGTTCATATTGCTCTGGAAATTCAGATGCAAAACCTCTTGGAACCCATGCTGTAGCAGAAATCATTTTTGACTGATTGTAATTATGAGTTTTTTCTTCCAAGTGAAAAAAATATTCAATATTTAGGAACTTGTCAAGTTTCAATGTGAAAAAATTTTTTGATGAAAAAAAAATATTAAAAATAAAAAAATGAGGAAAATTGAAAAAAAATAAAATAAAATTGAAATATTGCGTATTGTCCCAAAAAGGAAAAAAAATGTTATTGTGTCATGTTTTCATTCATTCACCCCTAATTTATAGCTATATAATACTACTTTTCAAACTAAAAATCAAACATACACGGTTATATATTTACTTAATAACCATTTTTATTTGTATTGTTGAAATCATTCCAAATGGATTTCAAATATATAGGGCTTGCAAAAACTGGTGTGTTAGGATATCCATTATTAACATCCTGAAATTGCATTGGTGGTGACATTGCACCCATTGGATTTATTGGTGGTAAATTTTGTATGTGAGAAATTGGTGGCATTTGTGCAATTGGGTGTATATGTGGTGATTGATTTATAACATTTAGTGAAGGCATTTGGTTCATAGGATTCATCATACCCATTGGATTCATTGTTTTTATCATTCCATTTGTTGAATGCATCATGTTCCAATTATTAGCCATATTTATAGGTGCAATGTGCGGAACTAATGGTGGTGAATTGAATTGAAAATTAGTTTTGTTCTTAGACATTCCATGTGGTGAAACTTTTACATTTGGATTCAATAAATTTGGTCTTTTATTTTCCTTTTCATTTTCAATTACTTTTAATGCAACATTTTCTGCAATTTCCTTTTGTGACAATGATGCTGAGAATAATGATAATGATTTTTCAGTTACATCTATATCTTTAAAAGTATGCTCTTTCTTTTTTGCTTTCTCCTCTGTTTTTCGGTCAATATTTTCAATTTTCTCTGTTTCGTTAACTTTTGTATCAACATCGTCACGTTTACTAATCATAGTTGTGTCGGTAACATCGAAATTTAAATCATCTAAATCTGCTAAAATATTTTTAGTACTAATTGGCTTTTTAATAACATCATCCAAACTACTAGATGGGGCACTGATTTTTTTTTTTGGTGTACTTGAATTTTCGGGTGAAAAAATAGATCCAGCCAATTTATTCCCACGAGTAGCAAAGGGTTTCAGAGTAGATATATCTTTTTTTGGTGAGGCTTTTGCTTGATAAATTGTAGCGTTGTATTTAAATGAATCAAAAGGGGAAATACATTTTTTCTCTTCCAGATATTTATTTGATAATGGTTGGTCCATTTTGGTTGCTCTAACTGCTTTGTTGAAATTTATCGGAATAGCAATCGACAGATTCTCCTGACGTTGATTTTGATTTTGATTTTTTCTTATTTGCAAAGGTACTAAATCTAAGTTCTTAATATTTTCATCTAATGATGGTGACACATATTCTTGCTTTGGAGGGTTAGGTAAATAAATATCTGTACTCTTAATTATTTCAACTCTATCGCTCGTTCTGAAAAAAATCATATAACCTAAAAGACAGACTAAGGAGGCAAATAATGCAATCGCATAACTGATTGCTTTATTTTTGGTTTGAAGAAGTTCGACAATTGAGTCATCTAATTTTTGCGCAGTTATCATGCATCGTTTAATTGCAACCAACATGTTTTGTTCACCATTAACTTTTGGCACAAATTCCAAACATCTATACAAATAAATAAATTATTATTTTTTTGTTAGTATTATGTGAATATAATATATTTAGCAAAAATTTTAGTAGTCAACTTACTGTTCATATTGATCTTTAGTTAAAGCATTAAAATGATTTCTGGCAATACTAAGCAATTTTTCTTTATTAGAAATAAAACAAACAAGGGCATGTTCATTTAATGCTTGCTTGTTTGAGATCAGTTTATCTTGCCCAACACATTTACATATATTATTATATGTTGATTGAAATATTGTAGGAAGGGCATCATCCTTGTTATATAAAGATGGATTCACTAAAAACCGAAAAATGGCACACACAATAAAAACAAAGACAGTTAAGTATAATAAACTCCCACTTGTTCTAGTTGGCATTTGTGGGGTAGTTAATTAATTTTCTTGTTCTTTTGCATAGTTTGGAAAGGAAGGTGTTGAAGACAGTTGTTAAAAAAAGGCATTTTAAATTTTTTTTAATTTTGTACAAATAAGGCAAGTTTTTGCCCAATTGAGCAAAACGTTAGAAATTCATGTTGCGCATTCAAGTTTAATAGTTAATGCTTTTCAATTTTAATAAAAACAACAAAACAATTTTATAAACAAAATCAAAAATAAAAATACGAATAAATATAAAGAAACAAAAAACGGATATATACAGTACTATCTATATTGTATAGTAAATTAATAAAAAACAATTAAATTCATTTAGAAAGCTTTTCAGCATATTCTGCAGCCTTTGCCTTAACATAATCTTGAGATTTTTCATTTCCTTGAGATTCCTCAAAACTTAACCATTTACCAAAGAAGAATTTTGCTTGTTTTTTAGTTAATTTCTTTTCGATAACTCTTTCAAATAACTCATCAACCTTTGATTTTTTATTAATTTTAATTTCTTGGTCAATATAAACATTCCATAAATCAATTCTCTTTGGAACATCTGAAAGTAAACCTTCAAATAATGTACGACCTTGTTCTGGATCACCCTTTTGGAATTCTAATTGAGCAAACTTTCTAACAACATCAACATGATCTCTTTTTGGTAAAACTTGTAATGCCTTTGCAAGAACTTTATGAGCTTCTTCATTGTCATTTCGGTCAATTAAGAAATTACCATATGAAACCCAAGCTGATGGATTCTTGGAACCAAACTTCTTACATAAGACATTAAATAATGATTCAGCTTTATCGAATTTTTCAGAAGCAATATAAATGGCAACCAGTTTTTGGTGCATAGTGAATGCATCCATATATTGACATGATCTCTTGAAAACTCCTTCTAAAGATTCTTCATCACCAAATGAATTTTCCAAGTTTAATAAAGCAATCCAAATATTCATCTTTTGTTGTTCTTCTCTGAAATTGATGGTTTTTAAGGCTCTTTCAGCAATTTCTCTTGCCTTTTCAACTTCACTTAATTGTAATTGGAATGACATATATTGAATCCATAAAATAGAAGAATCTGGATTACCAACTAATAATCTTTCAAAATCAGAAATAGATTGTGGTGCTCGGGTATTAAGATCACCAGTCTTATCTTCAACATCTTTAGCCTTAGTGTGTTTTTTTGATTTCTTATTAACTTCATTATTAAATTCTTCTTCTTCGTCTGATGATTCTTCTTCTCTAGCTTGTTCTAAAATAGATGCAGTCCAATCAAAACCGGCAGATAAACCAGATGATAAACCAGTAGATTCTTCGTTGTTTGTGTTTTGTTCATCATCTTCACTTTCATTATCAGATTCATCATTTACATCCTCCATTTGTTCATCTTCTGAATCTTCAGCAACGTTTGCATCTTCCATTTCAATATCACCATCATGATCAGCTTCACCACCGGATTCATTTTCATCTTTAAAGTAAGAAGCTTTCATACCTAATGATAATTGTTTCTTAGATGAGTTGATATCTAAAATCTTAACTTTAACTCTTTCACCTGCATTAAAAATTTCTTCTGCATTTTTAATTGGAGAATCAGTAATTTCTGAACGATGACATAAACCTGATACATTATCAGTACCATCTAATTTAACAAAGACACCATATTCTTCAACTTTCTTAATGGTACCTTCATAAATATCGCCAACCTTCAAATCTGCAAAAGTTTTTAGATTTTGTAAATCACCCTTGACAACTGAAGCCTTTAATGACATTAAAACTCTACCTTCAGTATTTGCTTCAAGAATACGTCCTTCAACAGATTGGTTAACATGGAAGTCCTTATTCCATTCCTTAATAAAAGAGTCAGAAATATCTGAGACACGGACTAATGCGTAAACTGATCTACCTAAATCAACAAATAAACCGGAATTATTAATTTTATTAACATAACCTCTGACAATGTCACCACGTTTTAAGTCAGCAATGGAATTAATTAATCTATCTTTTGGATTTTTACTTCTTAATGAAACGTAGATCTTAGGGCTAGTTGAAACAACGGCTGCAGAGTGGAATTCACCAACATGGAAAACATCGTTTAATTTTAAAGTATAATCATCTAATGCATCAGTAACCATTGAAACACCTGTGATATCATCACCTAAAGAAACTAAAACTGAATTGTCTCTGACATTTAAAATTAATGATGGTAAAATATCACCAACTTTAACATCAGATGAAGATCTAATTGATTTATTACGGCCTGAAACATTAATTGCAAAATGGTCAACATCAACATGGGTAACCTTTGCTGGAACAATGGTACCAATCTTAAATTCTTCTTTGAAGTTTTCAAGTTTTGAAATATCATCTGTGACATCAACGAATGACATTTTAGCCTTTTGAGCTGGTGAGATATTGTACCAGAAATAACCATTATTAATACTTGAAATATAACCTAAAACAAAGTCACCTTCATGAATATCTTTGAATGATAATGGATAAATAGTTTGAGAATTTGCAACATCACTTGGCTTAATACTTAACTCAACCAAATCTTTCTTTGATTTCTTAGAATGAACAAACTTTTCCTTTTCAATATCATAAAAACCAATGATTTTTGCCTTTTCAATTTTTTTATTAACTTTAAAGTCTGCTAATGGATTCTTTAAATCTTTAACATCTTTAATATCATCATAAATTTCATTAATTTCAATACGTCCTTCTTGATTATCACTTAATCCGACTAATAAATGGGTTGGTTCAATTGATTTAATAATACATTTGGTAATTTTACCAACAGTGAAATCACCTAACTTTTTAATTGATTTATCAACTGGTTTGATTGCTTCTTCTTTAGAGTTTGCAGTTTCAACTAATAAGGAAAGTAAGAATCTTTGGTTTTTTTCATCGATATTAACAACAGTACAATCAACAGATTGATTTGGATAAAAGAGAGTTGTTAAATCATTGACCTTCTTGTTAGTTGCAAATCTTGGAATGACCAACCCAGTTAAGTTGTTACCAAATGAAACAAAAACACCAGTTGGAATAACAGTTTTAACATAACCATGTAAGATCTTATCAGAAACTGAGATATCTTCATAAGTTGTTGGTAAAGCATTATTTTTAACATCATTAACAAGTGATGGTTTAATTGATAATGAAACACCCCTGTGACGTTTATCAGATAATAAAACAATTGCTTCTAATGTTTCACCGACTTTTAACTTCTTTAATAAACCTCTTGCAATATCAATAGGACCATCAGCTAAATGACCTACGGCAATTGTGCCTCTAATATCTGAATCTACCAGTTTAACAGTAATTGATTCTCTATCTTTTTCTAAAATTTCGACACTAACAACTGACTTACCTGGTGTTAATTTATTCAATGCATTTAACTGCTCTTCAGACATATCAGCAGAAATTCTCAAACTAACTAAACATTTTGAACATTCTTTTTCAACAGATACAATTCTGACTTTAACAGTTTGACCAACTTTGACATATTCATTTGCATTTTGAACAAAAGTCTCACTAATTTCACCATTTGGTAAGAATGCAGAAACGTCACCAAAAAATGAAACAACACAACCAGTTGATAAAATTTTTTGAATAGTTGCAGGAACTCTTTGATTAACAATTAAATCATCGTAAGATTTAATAATTTCGTCGTCAGGAGCATTAACTAAGGATCTTTTCAAAGTAACGGTTAAAGTAGCTTTTGAACCAAATGATCTAACATTTAAAATTCTACCTTTAACATTTGAACCAATTTTGAACTTTCTTTCAGGATAAACTAACTTAATATCACTTATTTGATTGACTGGTACAATACCTTGGAATGAATCACCAACTTTAACAAGAATACCATCAGAGGTGATTTTTTCAACTTGACAAGCAATCTTTGAACCAATTGGAATGTCATTTGCTCTAATATATGAAACATGTATTTGAGCTTTATCTAAAGTCAAAATATACATGTTATCGAAAGGTGAATAATCTAAAACTCTTGCCTTGTGTGTGGAGCCAATTTTATAATCTGAATCTAAATCGGTATCTTTTGTTATTCTTGAGTTATGAACTTCACCAGGTATTTCACCTGACATCAAATCAATAAATAAGAAATTTGAACTTTTACTCTTAATTGTAACCTTATCAAAGATATGACCAATTGGGAAAGCTTCTAGTGCATCCTTACCAGTATAAGATAAGCTTTGATGATTTGGTATTATGGAAAGTGATAATTTAGTTGAACCATTTTTCATATAGGATGCAATAATTCTTGATTTTAAAGTTGAACCAACCGCAAAATTGTGTTTAACTTCATCTTCGTTTTGTAAAGAATTCATATGTTGTAAAGTTATAGAAGCATCACATAAAGATTGTACTTT
Organism: Pichia phayaonensis; assembly: GCA_030558305.1. Taxonomy (NCBI): domain Eukaryota; kingdom Fungi; phylum Ascomycota; class Pichiomycetes; order Pichiales; family Pichiaceae; genus Pichia; species Pichia phayaonensis. The sequence goes on from JAJMSE010000019.1 coordinate 29,453, forward strand.
ACAGATTAAACCGTCCTTTGAAACATCTTCAACTGTTGCATCAACAAGCATACCTGGTAATAAAGCATCGATTGATGAGGTAGCTGCAACCATTGGTTGCTTTTTAACAACTGCGTTTGGAAATTTACACGTTGCAGTTCTTGAATTGATCTTTGAAACAGTAATAAGAATAACAGAACCAACTTTATAAGTTGAACCAATTGATGATAATTCCTTTTTCGATATAAAACCAGATAGTTTAAAATGTTTACCGAATTTCAAAATTGCACCATGATCTTCTAACGAAGAGACAGATGCTTGAACAATTGCATTTTCAATAAGATCTTCCTTTTCATCCATTTTGTTGTTAACATTTTCTGGTTCAATGGAAAGTTCAATTCTTTTCTTAATTTTTTCATTTGTATTTGGAACAATTTTTGCTCTTAAATATTGACCAACAGTAAATCTTTCTTCTAGTGATGGAAATTCTAAAAGTGGTTTGGATGATTTTGGTTCATTATCTTCATCATCACTGTCTTCTTCGCTATCAGATTCATTTTGGTCATCAAATTCTTCTAATAATTTGACTAACTCTGGAGAAACATTGGTAATTGGAACATAACCAACCAGATTATCAGGTAATGAAAGGACAAGTTCCATCTTATTGATTTGTTTAACCATACCTAAGACATATGAACCAGGATTTAATATATTATAAGATAAAGAATCAATAGTAACAATTTTAGAATCTGCATCGATTTCATCATTATTTAAAAGGTTTAAAGTTTTGGATTTCTTAGACTTCTTTGCTTTCTTTTTAGAAGGTTCACCAGATGCTCTCTTTGAATCATCTTGTTTAGCAGATTGTTCAAAAAGAACATCTCTCTTTGCTTCATTTGCAACTTGTTTTAATTCCATTGGAGTTAAAACCGATGCACCACCTCTTGGAAAGGCAATTTCTGCCGCAGAGGAGAGTAAGGATTTTTGTTCCTTAGCGTCAGGATCCTCTCTAGTTCTTTTAGGTGCCATTAGGGCTGTACGTTTGGGAAATGAAGAAAAAACAAGAAACTTCTGATATTAATGATGAATCAAAGTGGAATAATTTTTATTTGAAAAAAAAAAATAAAAAAAAATAAAAATTTTTCATAAAAAATTTGGAAAAAAAATGCAACAAAATGAAAAAATTACAGGAAAGAGAAAGATGGTTAGTGAAATGTATTGTTTGAGCTACTTTTTGTTAGTAAAAGGGTGATGATATTGGCATCGTTGTGTTCAGAGCAGTCACTTTGAACCAATTTCTTTGATCATTTCCCTTATATTTGTCAAAACAAGTCCAATAATGAAAGAAATAACTTAAAATTGGACACTCACTTCTTCTTGTAGCATGAATTTCAATATTTTTCATTTTATCAACTTCAAATATTTCATTCTTTTTCGTTTGTTTTCTTTGATTTGAGTAACAATCATATATTCAGCAGTTGATAATAGCTGAAAACATATAGGGAGACTTGGTTTAGACTTGCGTGTTCCATCTCCTTTTGACTTCAATATTTCCAATATACCCAGTTTTGTTGTCATCACATTTGTTAAAATCTAGTGTTAGGAGGGTTGGCTCCATAACTTCACGTTCAAAATATACCTGTAATCCTAATATTGCTACTCCTGATAGTAAATCTAATAAGCCAAAAAATAATCCGATAGATTCACAAGACATTTCTGCACGTCTAAAAGAACTAAGTGCATATAAACCGCTTGGAAACAAGGTAGGAAGATTCAACAAAGGAAACATTGAAAAAAGAATAGAAAAGCAAGTTATAGTCAATACTGTTAAACAGAAGAAAAATAATCAATCACAAAATTCAGGAATGTCGTTTAACTTATCCGTTATTACACATCCTTCATCGGATATTTCCAAGCCATCGTTAATATTAGAAGATCATTCAACTGGTAATAGAACTATCATTGGTAATGTTCCAGCTGGTTTACAAAGAAAATGTAATGAAATGCATTTAAGAACTAGCAGATTAACAAATATATTCTTTTCAGGTATTTTGACTTGGGAATCATTGTCTGGTTTACCAGGTTTAATTTTAACAGTAAGTGATCAAGGTGTTAAATCATTGGATATTTATCACAGTGGTAATAGGGTTATTCAATTCATGATTTCATGTTGGAGATATTTTATATTTAGGTTCGGTATGGACTTAAAGGCTAAAGATACAGATGAATTAGTTCAACAAAATCGTGTTAATTACAAGCCAATTAATATTAAACCTTTGAATGATTATGGTAATAATGAAAATAAAGAAGATGATCATGAAAAACTTGATGCAATGATGGATGGTATTTTTCCACTTCAAACAGATCCATCAAGACCCATTTATAATTACAAAAAAATTAGTAATTTAACATTACCAAAATCAATTATCAATCCAAAGATTTCTACAAATTGGATAATTACACCAGAGTCAATTAGGGGTAAATTTTTAGTCAAAAATGCAAAAGAACTTGGTTGTGAAGTTCACCATTTCAAAGACTTATGTAATTTTAAATCAGTTACTACAAATGATGGTACAATTATCACACCAGAGCAAGTTTTAGAACCAACAAGACATTTTAATCCGATTTTAGTTTTAGATATACCATCAAATGAATACTTATCAAACACACTTTCGTTTGATTGGATGGAAGATACACCAAATAACTTACCTTATGTTGCAGTTTTCCATTTTATTGATGATTCAATTAATGATCCACTGTCAAATCCAGAATACATTAAGTTTATACAATCATTTGGTCCTGCAACAACACATTTCATAAGTCATATATCATATTGTCCAAATTCATTGAATTTTTTCAAAACTCTTAAAATTTCAATTAAATGGAAATCCTTATTAAGTAATTTTTTCCCATTACCAAAATGGTCGAATGACTCAACTTTAAAAATTGATGGTGCTAATCTACCAAATGTTTTACCATTAATCTCAGGTCAAAGTTTGATCATTAAAAGTACAGTTGGAACATCTTTAGAAGAATCAAGTAAGCTTGGTTCTGATGTTTCCAAATTTACACCAAACGACTGCAAAACTATTTACGATGATGAAATTAAACCATCTTCATTGATTAATAAAATTTCACAAGATGATTTCAATAAATTAATTGATGAAAAAAATATTGATACACTAAGAAAAGAAGTTGATTTGAGCATAGGCTTAAAGGATCAAGTTGAAACGTTGGTTTTAGGTACAGGTTCGGCAATACCTTCAAATATTAGAAATGTGTTATGTAACATTGTTCGTATTCCATATATTGACAAAAATGGTAAAACAGGCTTCCGTTCTATTGTTTTAGATGCAGGTGAAAATTCGTTTGGTTCTTTAAAAAGATTATATAATCCAGATGAAGTTAATATGATTTTAGATGAAATTAAAATGATTTACCTTTCACATTTACATGCAGATCATCATTTGGGTATAATTGATTTTATTAGAGAATGGAACCAAAGGCAAGTTTCTAAATTTGGTAGTGATAAAAGAGTGGAAAAATTGTTCATAATAACACCTTGGCAATATGACAATTTTATGGGTGAATTGAATCAAATTGATCCATTTATTGATAGAAGGTTTATTTCTCACGTATCATGTGATGAATTTATGGTAGGTTATACGGCACCATCAATTGAACAATGTGAAATTGAGAACATATCAGTAAGTGAAATTGGTTCAACGGAATCAAAAGAAATTAAATATATTAAGGATTCAAATAGATCTAATTATGTTTATCAATCTTTAGGTATGGATAAGATCATTTCCTGTTCAGCATTTCATTGCGATTTTTCATATTCAACATGTTTTTCATTCAAATTAAATATTGATAGTGATGACACATCTGAAATGAATACTTTCATAGTTTCCTATTCAGGTGACACAAGACCAAAACCTGCATTTGCTTATATTGGACAAAATTCAGATTTACTTATTCATGAATCAACACTTGAAGATGAAAAATTAAAGGATGCAATAGATAAAAAACATTCAACAACTTCTGAAGCTCTTCAGGTTGGTATATTAATGAAGGCTAAAAAAATTATTTTAACCCATTTCTCACAAAGGTATAAATCATTCACATGTTCCGAATCAGTTTATGAAAGATTATCAAATCCTAAAACTAAAATTGATCTAATTAATGATGGTAATATTGCACCAACACCTCCATCTTCACCAAATTCATTTAGATCGTATCAAACAGATTTAGTTAGTAATACGGGATTACCATTAGAACTTAGATCGATGATATTTACAGATGAATTGAATGATGAGTTAAAAGAAAATGCCGCCAAAATTGAGATTTTATTTGCATTCGATAATATGAAAGTTCAATACAACGAAATTCATTTACAAAGAAAAGTATTTGAAACTGAAGGTAAAAATCTTGAGTCTTTGTTTTCAGTCGATGAAGATGATAATGATATTGAATTAATTGAAGAAGAACCAGCACCTGCTACTGGGGTTAAATCATCAAAAAAAAAGGAGAAGAAACAACAAAAGCAATGGGAAAAGGAACAAAATGTGAAGAAACGCAAAATGACACCGCCTCCTCCTTCTTTCCCTTCAAATTAAAAGTGTAGAATTAAATCTATATATATAAATATCTGTACATATAGTTAAGTGAAGAGAAATACCGTAACATTACTCCATTGATGGACCTAAACCCATCAATGCAAAATTCATTGCATTTTCATCACTCACTACGGACATATATTTTTTAACTCTTTTAGAAACAAAATCACCATCAAGTACATCTGTAGCTGCATCATTTGCAACACCAATAATGACAGGACCCTCTCTTCTACCATCTAATTCGTAAATAGTATTATTCTTTTTTACAAAGCAAACAAAATGCAATTGGACGTTATCATCGGCCGATGGTGCTTCCGTTTGACCTTGTTCACCAAACGCTGAATAAGTTTCCCTTGCAATATTTTGAACCAGTTCCACAGGATCTGCTTTTTTTGTTATTAGATTTCTACGAAAATTTGCTATTGGGGAATCTTTAACGACAAATACACTTGGCATATTCAACAATGCATGCAATAATGCATATAACCCACATGCATTTTTAACAAGTTGTTTCAACCATACAATTTTTGAATTATTGACAGCTTCAAATGATTCTTTATTTTTGAATTTTTCATATTCTTCTGTAATTGGGAACAATAAAACAACAGCTTGCATTGGTCTTGGAAGAAATGACAAAAGGTCAGGATCATCCAATGAGTAAATATCAAGGAATTCCAGCAATGGGGATAAACCCAATTTTTGAGCAAATTTGGTAAATATTTCAGGGTTGGACTCTAGAGGAACAACTGCATTAATTGAAGGTTCAGACATTATGTGTGTGTTTTAGATAGAAAGCAACTTCACAGAAAGAGAAAGCAACATCACCTAACAACCTGAAGTTTTCTCACAAGAAAATCTGAGAAATTCATGTGGGGTGGAAATGAATGACTTTCATTCTTTTGAACATCTTTTGACATTAATTATTAAATTTTAAATGTTATGACTATATTACACAATCTATGCTACTCATCTCTGTAGATCTACCACACATACTTTGTCAGATTTGTTTCCACCAGAAATCATGGCCCATTTAACACCCTTGGATGCTTCTTTGGACAAAGCATTGTATATGTTTGTTATATAACTACGTGGTAAATCTCTAGCAATACCACCAACTCTTCTTTTCCATTCATCTGCTTGTTGAACAGAAGTGATGGCAATCATATCTAAAACTTCTTCCTTGGTTTCAACTATAAATACCGGTGCATTTGCCATTTGTAACAATAAATCTGAGGTTAATTTTTTAGAATTTTCATCAGCAGACCATTTATCTTTTTTATGGCTTTTCTTATTTGCATTGATTGCATTATTTGGAACAATGGTATATTTATTATTTAAAACCAATTTATTAGCATTGTTCATATTCTGAGAAGATGAGGAAATATGTAAATTATTATCTTGGATGTTTTCTTCATTGTTTAAATCAGTACCGTTAATTGCAGTGTTCAAAACATTAATTAACTCATATCCATGTAACTCAATATCTGCTTCCTTCGTTTCTAAGTTTTTCAATTTCATTGGTTTATCATCAGACGTTAGATCCTTCTTTTTCTTATTTAACAGCTTAATGGTGGTTTGAGCTTTAACAAACAAAATAAACTTAACGTTACTTTCTTTAGCCTCGTTAATCATATCTTCAACTCGAACTTTATTTTTGATAACATCTGCAGCAATACCCGATTTCCACAAACTATTTAATAAGTATGGTACGACTTCATTTAATAATTCAATACTGAAAATACCAATCAGAACATCACATTTTTTAGTTTTCCAATCAACTTGTAATCTATCATCCTTTTGATATTTACCCATTTGTTTCAAATTTGATGTTTCATTAAACATTTCTTGGTATCTTTTCATTGTATTGAATAGGAAATCCCATGCAACTCTTAATCCAACTGCATCTGGTAAATTTTTCGGACTTTTATTCCTAGCCAAATCTCTAATTAAGCCGCCATACCTACCACCTGCACCGATAACTGCTCTTGATTTATCTTCATGAACAATTACAAACATTATACCGTTTTTATAATAGTTTGCATTATAACCACAAAATGGGGAAATGTCAATTTGAAATTGTACATTTAAGTTTTCCAGATATTTAATAACTTTTTTCAAATAGTTCAGTGCTGTATTGATCCTTGTTAATAAGGGACTGTCTAACATTAACTTATGTAATCTTGCTGAGCAATTATCTATGTTCATTGAAAAATTGAAAGGTTTTAATTCGGATAATACAGTTGATGAAATATTTAACTCTTGTTTTAGAATTTTTTGTGCATCGTCCATTGTTTTATTAAAGCCAATTTCTGATAAAATTCTTGAAACGACTAAAAATTGTGCATTTTCAATACCACAATGTTCTAAAATGGTTTCAAGCAATCCAGAATGGTTGAAGATAATCTTGACATTATTTGGTTTTAAAAATGGGAAAATATTAACAATTTCTTCTGCAATTTTAATGCACTCTGCATCATAATATGGTAAATAATTAACTGGATCATTTGAATTTGTGACAATATCAAAATCGATTTCTTTAAATTTGAGTGGACCTGAACTTTCATCACTTTCATTGGATCTATAAACGCAGTCCATTCTATAGACTTTATTAAATTTTAATTTTGTGCGTCCTAATAAACGTGCAAATGGTAAAGTCAAATCATAAGGTAATTGTAAAACAGATCCGGATCGGTCCAAAATTTGATAAACTAAATAATTTGAATCGTAAATTGGATTTTTAGGGAAGATTTTACCATTCGTATCCTCAAAATTAATTGCACCATGAGTTTTAAAAATTTTTTCTAATTCATAAACAATTTTATCATGTAATAAAATATCTTTAACTTCTGGTATTTTATTATTATCTTGAAATAACAAATCTTTTGCAAAACTGTAAGGTTGTGAGAATAAGATGTTTCTAGCTTGATGATTCCAAGATGAAGAAGGATCAATGAGTGCATTTAATGCTTCCTTCATCAAATCATCCTGTTGTTGAACTCTAATTAGACCACTCGATAATAATTTGTGAGCAGAAGGTCTTCTATTTGGATCATGAACTAATAACATTTTAATAATTTTCTTTTCAGTTTCCAATCTTTTACTATCGAAATCCAGTGGGAAAACAATTGAAATTGTTCTTAAATTTCTGATTGCTGTATATCTCTCCATTGCAGTTCCTAATTGATAAATCATTTCAAAGAAAATAATACCTAATGAATATAAATCGACTTTTTCATTGTATTTACCATTTCCATTCAAAACCTCATCTGCCACATATAAAGTTGTACCAATTTCAGAGGTTAATTCGTCAGCAGATTTAGTTATATCCAGTTTACTTGGAGAAGTTGAAAGTGTCACCAAATTATGAACATTTTTAGCCAAACCAAAATCACCAATTTTAACATCTTGATTTTCATCAATGAAAATATTCATAGGTTTTAAGTCTCTATGGATAATACCCTGAGCGTGAATATGTGTTAAAGCCTCTAGAATTTGTCTTAAAATCCTCCAATAAGTGTCAGGATCTTTTGGTAGTCCTTGACGAATCAAATCAAAAAGTGTTCTGTTTTCACAATATTCCATTTGAATAAATAAAACTGATTTCTTTTTGCTTTTCACACTCTTTTTGGTGGTCGTGGTGTTCTTCGGAGTTGGGGGTTTTATTGTTACATCCGGTGTACCAAATTCGAAAGGATCATCTTCATCATCATACTCATCATCATATTCATCATCATCATCATCATCATCACCATCTTGCGATTCATGCCTCCCAGTTTCATATTCACTATTATCACTTTCAGAATCTGAAAATTTGAAATCAATCGATTGATTATGGGATCCAGATATGAAATCTGTAAAACTTTGAGAATTTGTTCTCGTATCACTAAATGTTCTATGATTGCGACCATTATCATCATCGTCGTCGTCATCGTCATCTGAGGAACAATCTGAATCGTCTTCGTCCTCGTCGTCATCATACTCATCACTTGATTCAATTGCGGATGATGAATTGAATTCATGGTCATCTTCTAACCATGCTGCAAAATATCTAACAACATACTGATGGTTTAATCGAGCTAATAACATGACTTCATTTAAAATTTTAGATAATTTGTCTTCGGTATGTCTAATCTTTTTAATTGCGTAAATTCTACCGTCTAATCTATTTCTTGCCTTGACAACTTCACCGAACCCACCCTTACCTAAAACACCAACTTCTTCGAAATCTTGTGCATATCTCGAATAAAATTTTGGTGCAAATGTTGACAATCCAAAGGATTCCCTCTTTATTCTTTTACCGTTGGGTGCAGATAGAGTACTGTTTCCTATTGTATTGTTGGATAATGAAGTTGACGATAGATCTATTCCTGTAGGTGTATTTGAAGATGATAAATTATTCAAGGTTGCGGAATTTCTCAACATTGTATCTAATGGAGATATGTTCAGTGAAAATCTTAAAAATTTAGAAGGTAACAATTCCAATGGATCGGGTCTTTTCTTTGTTTTGAATTCGAAAATACTTTGTAAAAATTCATAAATTGGATCATCTAGTTCATTAAAGCTTAAAAGGAAATCAGACGGGTTCTGGAATTCATAAATAATATCCGTTCCAAAAATCATTTGTAGAACAACGACACCCAAATCCCAAACATCGGTCTTTCTTTGAGGTTTCATAAACAATTTGGAAGTTTTGGAATTGATTCTCTCAGGTGCAATCCAACCAGATGTTAAAAACGGTAAAATATCCTTTACGGTTACTAAATTTAAATTTGGATAATTATTTAACATATCCAGAATCGTGTAACCATATGTTGTGAATGATAGTTTTAAACTTGAAGGTTCTGTGGATTGCGGTTGTTTTAAAATAATTGAATCTAATGAAATACATCTATGAATTAAACCCTTTTTATGCAAGGATTCTAAATTTTCTAATAGTTGAATGGTCCATTCTCTAGCAGTATTTATGTTAATATAAGGAATGGATTGTAATAAATCACCCAATGTTTCTGAATATTTTGACAATAATCTAATTTTCCAGATGCAAAGCTTATTGTGATTATTGTCAATATCATGTTTTTTACTTATTTTCCTTGCTGCTGAATTATTTAAAGATTCTTCACCATTTTCCAAAATTTCCTTTTTTTCAATATGAAAAGAAATTAAATCATAATCATTTTTCAAATCACATACCGATTGTAATTCTTTCTCTAGTGTTAGAATTAACTTCTTACCATTGGTTGACTTCCAAAAGGGATTGTTCAATTCGATTTCCGTTAGCACAAATTGTAAATCGTTTTCATATCCCTTTTTATTTTTACCGTATTTTCGACCAACTATGTTTTGGTTTTCTTCTTCGTTAATTAAATGATTGATTTTAGCATATACGAGACTATCTTTTCTGATGTAAGGAGTGACCAGATATTGTTTGGAGATGTCTTTGAACAGTCCGATGGGTTCAACGGGAACAAACCCAATGACCGTTTTGAATTTCAGTTCAATTGAATTTATATAGATGGTAATTGGCTTGTCAAAAATGAAATAATTTTCTTCAACTTTGGTTACATCGGGTATCAAATCGGAATCAGCTGAATTTATTCTAGAGTCGGAATCGGCAAGTTCGCAGTTACTACTGCTATTATTGTTACTATTATTAAAATATTTTGGATTCCTTCTATTTTTTTCCATTTGAACCAATTCATCAAGTTGTTCTTGTTCCTTTTTTCTTTCTTGTTCGATTTTTTCCAGTTCCTGTTGTTGTAGTTTTTCAACTTTCAGTTGTTCATTCATCAATCTTCTCTTTCTTTCATCTTCTAAGGACTCATTTTTAATATCCTTCTTAATTTCGTTTAAATAATCGAATATTTCACTATACAGGATGAACACAATTGGTTGATCTTTAAAATCTCGCATTATATTTACACATTTTTCCTTGATAACGTTCAGTTGGGAATCCATGATGTTGCTGCTATTGGAGATGCTGTAAATCGGCGGGGACAGGGGATACGTTGCTGTGAACTCCACATTTAAATCCAATTTGCAAATTTTATCATCAGAGGTGTCTGAAGATATATGGATGGTGAATTTGTGGCGGGGTTTCTTGTTCCAGGCGGTCTTTCCTGGTGTTTTGTCGGTCAGAATGTCTGGATACGTGGCCGTTATGAATTGCCACTCGTTATCCTGCTGTTCGTCGAAGGAATCCATGCCGATGGCTGCTGAAACGCCTCCCAAAAGAAGAAACACTACCACTATCGTACAGTCAACATGAATCTGATCCAGCGAAAGTGGCATTTTCATGATGAAAAGAAACGTTAGTTACATTTTGGCCAGACTGTTCTCTGTTGTTGCTTTTGGTGCTGCTGGAGAGACAGTACAACAGGACCCATGGCGACCCACAAGGACAGGAAAACAGAGTTTGTCAGTGGCTTGGTTGGGGGCACCACGGTGGACATCTACGTGGTCACGTCCATCTCCACCGTTTCGTATTTGGTGTGGTGTGTTTTGAAGAAGAGAAGCACTCTTTTCGACGACGGTAGCTACTACCACGGAATTGCTGTGGTTGTCGATTTCATGCTGCATTGGAACAACTTGCTGTTTGCAACAACGGTGTATGCCGACAACATCGCCTTGTTGGTGGTGCTCAATCTGCTTCCCTTGTTACCAGTGTTGGTTGTGTCATCCAAAAAGACAGCCAAGACAGCCAAGACAGCCAAGATTCCTAAAGTCATTATCAATCTGAAAAATGTGACATCCAAACAGTTGTTGCCGTTCAAGACGTTCATTACGGTGTATCGGGCACAGATGATGGTGATTACCTGCATTTGCATCATGGCGGTGGATTTCCAGGTGTTCCCACGTCGATTCGGTAAGGTTGAAACGTGGGGGACCAGTTTGATGGACTTGGGAGTTGGATCGTTTGTGTTCAGCATGGGTTTGATTAGCTCCAGAAGCTACATCCGACAGTTCTTCGACAACAAGTTCGATTATTGGAACACCATCGTGAGAAGTACTCGGAACAGTTTACCTATTTTCATCTTGGGTTTAATTAGATTGGTTAGTGTTAAAACGGTCGATTATCATGAACATGTGAGTGAATATGGTCATCACTGGAACTTCTTCTTTACATTGGCATGTTTGCCAATATTAAATGCGATATTCATGCCTATAATCAGATTGGTATCACCTTTGCTTACAAGTTTGTTGATTTCGTTCCTTTATGAATATTTATTGATTAATAAGGGACTATTGGAATATATTATCACTGGTCCAAGAGACACTTTGATTGATGCAAATCGAGAAGGTATATTTTCCTTATTTGGCTATTTCCCAATTTTTTTAAACGCATTTGCATTGGGATTTTGCATCTTGCCAATTGTGCCAACGTCCAAATCATTATTTAACATAAATATCAACAGGAAAATCAAGAAAGGAATGTCACCATTGAAGGTTATGTTTTATTTATCCGTATTTTATCAATTGGTGTATTACGTTATTGATACATGTTACATATACTCCGTTTCAAGACGTATGGCTAACCTGTTGTATGTTGTTTGGGTGAGTGCATATAACTGCACCTTTTTATTTATCTATGGATTAACCGAGAAGTTAATACTGGGTGACGTTGACATTGATGTTGTTGAAGATGACGATATTAAGACAGACGTCTCAGAATATGAGAAAGTCTCCCAAGTTTATGTGCCAGTTTCCTTGTCTGCAGTTAATTCCAACTCACTAGTTTTGTTCCTTATCGCCAATCTACTCACTGGGCTGATTAATCTAACTACAAACACCATAGATGCTGGATTCAATGAGAGTATGGCTACGTTGTTTGTTTATGAAATTATATTGTCAGGGTTTACGCTGGTGTTGTACAAATACGGAATTATACTAAGATAGGGGGTTATTTCTTCAATGCAGCAAACCTGTTCTTCAACTCATCCAAATCATCCAGTTTCTTGCAAGTGTCGGACAGTGATTGGCTGTTGCCACCACCATCAGTATCGTTACCTTCTTCGTCCTTGTCGTATTTACCTTCGTTGTAGAGATCTATTTTAAAAACATCGCATAACTCGTTAAGATAATCCTTGACCACTACACCTTCGTCGACACCAGTTAGTTTTCTCGTTATTTCCAAACATATCTTATCCTGTAAATCCAACTCATCGTCCGACTGGGTTGGCACGATATCCAAGATCCTGACGTCGATGCATTTGCGTAACGAAATCGACAACTTTTTAAGTTCCTTTATATCGTCGCCCAAGTAATGTTGTGCAATTATGACATTTCTGATAACTTTGGTGATCCTATCCAGCTGCATGGCAGCTTCTTCCTTCTGTTCCAGCTGTTTCCCTTCTTCCTGGTCGGAAACGGAAACACAGGTCTTTTTAGAAAAGAACCAGCCCTGCTGTTGTTGTATCCTGTGTTGTTTCTGTTTCTGCAACTGCAGCTGGTCTTCGTACATCTGTGATAGGACGTGGATGGACGACTCTAGAATGGTGAGTTCGCCGATCAAGTCCTCCCACACGTCGTTGACCCTGTCCGTTCTTACCAGCTGGGAGAGCTTCATGGTCAAGATGTCCAGACTGCGTTCGAACGCCCTGGAGTCGTTGGGCAGCTTCGACAAGTGGACGAGGTCCTGTTTGACCACGGTTTGGACGGTGTTTGACGACATGGACCTGGATTTGGAGAGTTTGAACTCGAGCTTGGAGAGTGTTGTCTTGATCAGGAGACGGAACTGCACGCCTGACATTGGGATAGGTTAGTTGGCTGGCTGGCTGGCTGGCTGGCTCGTTGTGCAGGGGACAAAGAGTGTTGCTGGAAAGAAAACAGCAGTGGCCCCTACACAACCTCAACTCGAAGCAGCCAGACGGTGCCAGACGGTGCCAAACAGGCCGCTGTTGCTCCATTTGCCCCCCAAACAACCCCCAAAGACCCCCAACTACACACCCTCTGGCCCTCTACCACCTCTGCTACCCACTCTTCTCTTGCCAACACTGCTACAGATCGTTTCTGCACGTTTTCTGGGGCCCCCAAAGGCCTTGCAAGACCTCTCCCGAAGCTTCTCGAACTTTCCAGATAGCAACATGTTTTGCACAATCAAGTGACTTTCCAGCTGGTGGTTTCTTGTATATAAAGACGGCCTTTCCTCCCCAATCCTGCTCTCTGCAGCTGCCATTGGCTCCTCTTCTTCTCCTCCTCACACAGACACACAATGTTCCAGAGACGTGCTGCATCCAGTGCTTCCAGAATGGCCAGACCGCTGGCCAGACCCAACAGTGCTGCCAGCAGACAACTACTACTCCTGAAGACCACCACCAAAACCATCCGTCCAATTGCTCCTGTCCAATCCGTCCAGACGTTCAACTCGTTCACCTCGTTCCGTTCCTTCCACACGTCGCCACCAGCCTTTGTGGAGCTGCGTATGAACAAGGACCAGCAGGAGGAACCAGCATTGAAGAAATTTGCCACCGACTTGACCGAAATGGCCCAGAACGGCAAACTAGACCCTGTTATTGGCAGAGACGAAGAAATCAAACGTACCATCCAGATTCTATCCAGACGTACCAAGAACAACCCTGTGCTTATTGGTAATGCAGGTACCGGTAAAACGGCCATTTTAGAAGGTTTAGCCCAGAGAATTATCAAGGGCGAAGTGCCGGAATCAATGAAGGACAAGAAGGTGATTGCTCTCGATTTGGGTAGTTTGATCTCCGGTGCTAAGTACAGAGGTGAATTTGAAGAAAGATTAAAGGCGGTTTTATCCGAATTGAACGACCAAACCATTTTGTTCATTGATGAGTTGCATATTTTACTAGGTTTAGGTAAATCCGAAGGTTCGATCGATGCATCCAATCTGTTGAAACCTGCCTTGGCAAGAGGTCAATTACAATGTTGTGGTGCAACCACCATTGACGAATATAAAAAGTACATTGAAAAGGATGTTGCATTGGCAAGAAGATTTCAACCTATTATGGTCAATGAACCAACTGTCCAGGATGCCATTTCAATTTTAAGAGGTTTAAAGGAAAAATATGAAGTTCATCATGGTGTTAGAATCACGGATTCTGCATTAGTCACTGCGGCTATTTATTCCAATAGATATATCACGGATAGATTTTTACCAGATAAAGCAATTGATTTGATTGATGAAGCTTGTTCATCTTTAAGATTACAACATGAATCCAAACCTGATGCCATCATGGAATTGGATAGATCCATTATGACCATTCAAATTGAATTGGAATCTTTAAGAAAGGAAACGGATGAAATTTCAAAAGAACGTAGAACCAAGTTGGAAGATCAATTAAAGTTGAAAAACGACGAATTGGATAGATTAACCAAGATTTGGGAATCTCAAAAGGCTGAATTGGACAGAATCAAAAACTTGAAACTAGAAATTGAAAAGGCCAAGTCCGATTTAGAAATCAAGAGAAGAGAAAATAATTTTGCTGATGCTTCCAAATTACAATATGACACCATTCCTGCATTAGAAACCAAATTGAATGAATTAATTAAACAAGAATCAGATTCCGAAGATTCTCTATTGCATGAATCCGTTACTTCGGATGATATTGCCAGAGTTATTTCAAAGGCAACCGGTATTCCAGTTACTAATATGATGAAAGGTGAAAAGGATAAATTGTTATACATTGAAGATATACTTAAGGGAAGAGTTATTGGTCAAGATGATGCCATCAATAAAATTTCAAATGCAATTAGATTACAAAGAGCAGGTTTAACTGATGAAAAGAGACCAATTGCATCATTTATGTTTTTAGGTCCAACCGGTACTGGTAAGACCGAATTAACCAAAGCTGTTGCAGATTTCCTCTTTGATAATGAAAATTCCATCATTAGATTTGACATGTCCGAATTTCAAGAAAAACATTCATTAATGAGATTAATTGGTGCTCCTCCATCCTATGTTGGTTATGAAGAAGGTGGTGAATTAACCGAACAAGTTCGTAGAAAGCCATATTCTGTTATTTTATTTGATGAATTTGAAAAAGCTCATAAGGATATTTCCAAATTGTTATTACAAGTGTTAGATGAAGGTAAATTAACTGATTCTCAAGGTAACAAAATTGATTTTAGAAACACCTTAATTATCATGACTTCCAATATTGGACAAGATTTAATGTTACAAGATCATCCTGACAAGGATGAAGTAATGAACGTTATGAAAGGTTATTATTCTCCTGAATTTATAAATAGAATTGATGAAATTGTCATTTTCAATAAGTTATCCAAGGATGCATTAAGAAAGATAGTTGATTTAAGAATCGTTGAATTACAAGATAAATTAGCAGATCGTAAAATCGAATTGAAGTTATCTGATGAATCCAAGGAATGGTTAACAACGAATGGTTATGAACCAAGATTCGGTGCAAGACCATTGAACAGATTGATCAAGAGAAAGGTCTTAAACCCAATGAGTCTGTTATTATTGAAGGGAGATATTAAAAACGGTGATGTTGTTGAAATCAGTGAATCAGACGGTGATTTGATCATAAAGAGAGCAGAATAATGATCATTACAAAGCAGAATAATGATCGTTACAAAACAGGAATGAATGTACATAGGTTTTAGCTATTTATTATTTTATAGTTAGTTTATTTTTTATAGGTTTTAGTTTTTTTTTTACAATTATAATAATTACAATTACGACTTCTTTTTTAATCATTGATTGAAACATTCAGTTAATTTGTTAAGTATCGTCTATACCCCTCAAAGAAGAAATAAGCAGAGGGATAAAATTCCGAGCTTGACTCGTAAACATATCATCATCTAGAACAATCAATTTAGAAAAAGAACAAAAAGAAAGAAAATATCACATCACAAACAATTATTATTTAGAATCACATCTTTGACAATGATCAACTAGTAGGAAGGAAAAGTGAACTGTAAGTACATCAAGTGAGCTCCATTGGGTTATTATCCTACTTCGAGGATAACAATCATCATACCCATCGTTAACACAACATAGTGTTTTGCAGAATACACTTCATAAAAGTGAAATCAAACAAAGCATCTGTTAAAAAGATCCTTGAAAGTTCTGAAAAACAGGAAAAACTCGGGTTCAAATAAGGGAAAAGCACACTTCTTCCAACCATTCCCTCTGTCTTGTCCAACTAAATGCAAGGTTCACGTATCGAACAACAAAACAGACAAAACAGATACAAAAGACATGCAACACCTTTCCCTTAAAACCTGTGTCACATTCACTGTCAGAAAACAGACGGTGGTCTGCTGGACGTTGCCGCCTGAGAAGACGTGCCGGAGACTTTCCCCAAGACCTCATCTGAACCAGGACGGTTCCTTCTGTGTGTCTCGAAAGACGATTCTTGATGTACAGACAGCTGGACAAAGAAGAAAGGAGTGTAGTACATGTTGCAGTAGAAAGAAAAAAACTGGGAAACCAGCTCCTTTTATACAATTCGAGAAATGAAAAATTTTAATGAGGGTTTCTTTCATGAATTTGACAGAGTTGATGATGATAGTGTTCCAGATGAATGATAATACTGTTTTCTTTTCTTTTTTTTAAGGAGCATAGCGGGAATATTGACATGGATTACAACAACCTTTTGCAGGTGTTGATGACGGCAGCGTCGCCTGCTCGTGGCCAGGAACAAAAACTTGCCGAAAACAAGCTTAAAGAGTGGGAAGCAGAAAAAGGGTTTCATTATATGTTGCAATCGGTCTACATAAATAGAGAACTGCCACTGCAAATCCGTTGGCTTGCGGTTATTTGTTTGAAAAATGGCATTGAAAAGTACTGGAGACCTACCAGAATCAATTCCATCACTAAAGAGGAGAAAATCGAAATTAAGAAAAGATTGTTTGATCTTTTGGATGAATCCAATAACCAATTGTCAATTCAAAATGCACATCTCATTTCAAGAATTTGCAGGCTAGATTTCCCAGTAGAATGGCCAACACTGTTTGAAGACATTGTAAATATTATGGAATTGTGTTCCAATGATCTAGATAATGGGTTATCCATCATCAAATTAAATAACTTAATGATTATGTTGAATCAAATTTTAAAAATTTTATCAACTGTTAGAATTGGTAAGGCTAGAATCATGATGCAGACAAAGGCACCAATTGTGTTACCACATTTGATTAAATTTTATAATATATTTTTCAATAGATGGATTGCTGATCTTGGACCAGCAAGCACAAACCCTAATATTGATTTGGCAATTATGCAAGTTGGTTATATTTTTTTGAAAAATATACGTCGATTAATTGTTGATGGATACAATCATCAAAATAGAGATAAAACCATTCAAGAATTTATGGATTTATCATTACAACATTTTCAAAAATTATTAATGTTACATGAATCAAATAAACTGGACTTGTTAGAAAAATACATTAAATGTTATGTTAAATTATATTTTAATCTGGTTAGTGATAACACATGTTCATTTATTTTAATTCAATCAAGTAAAAACATTATGTTAACGTTACTTTCAGTATTGCAACAAAAGGCACAAATTATTTATGAAGATGCAGATAGTGATTTTTGGGAAAAAATCGCAATTAAATCATTCATAATTATGAAAACAATTACAAACTATACATTCAAAGAATCAACCACAAACATCGTTAAACAAAGGGGTGATAAGTTAGAAATTCAACAATCAATTGACTTATTAAAATCCAATTTTTTTACATTAGAATTAGTTGAAAACTTAATTAATTTAATTACAAACTATTATTTGAAATTGACACCAAATGATTTAGAAAACTGGGAAAATGATCCAGAAGAATGGTTCAACGAAGAGTTATCAAGTAATTATGAGTTCCAAATTAGGAAATGTGCAGAAAATTATTTCCAAGATCTATCAATTTATTTTAGTGAATTCCTTTCATCATTTATTACTAATAAAATTGAAAACTTAAATAGTGATAGTCTTGATTTACTTACAAAGGATTCGATTTTATGTATTTTCCAATTAAGTTCAAATTCAATCAAATCAAAATGTAATTTTAGTGAATTATTATTCAATTATTTTATTCCACAAGCTATTTCAAATGATTCTCCATTAATTAAACGTAGGACATGTCTTATTATTGATGAATGGATTGATGAAAGTATCAATTCTGAACTTCGAATTAAAATCTATGAATTTTTAGCAAACTTGTTGATTAATAGTGGTAATGATATAATTTTAAAATTGACATCAATTCAATCATTAAAATATTTAATTGATGATTGGGAATTTCGAAAGAAAGATTTCCAAAATTTTTCAACTAATATCATAAATGAATCCATTAATCTGTTGAATAATTTATTAAAATCCATTGAAACTAAGAATTTCATACTTAAATTTTTATCTATTTTAATTGAAAGAAATACACCATTAATAAATGATTTAATTTTGATTGAAATTGTTAAAATTATACCAGTTTTATGGGAAAATTCAAATAATCCAAATGAAATGATAATTAAAAATTCTTTATTAAGAATTTTAAAAGATTTAATAACTTCATTGAATAAAAACAGTTACAAAATTTATGATATTGTTATCCCATTGATTCCATATTGTTGTGATTCAAAATCGGAATATTATAGTTTGTTGTGTGAAGATGGATTAGAATTATGGTCAAGTGTAATGAAAACTATTGATTTAACTAGCAATATTCCAGAAAAATTATTAGATTCTCAAATGCTTGAAATTTTAATTAATTCATTGATTAATTTTACAGAAATTTTACCATTAATTTTGAATATAATTAGAAGTTATTATCTTGTATCAGTTAATGTTTTTGATAACCAAATAGGATTAAAAATTTTTGAAATTTTATCATCATATTTGAAAACGATGAGAGATGATTCAGTTTTTCTGACAAGTTCAATACTTGAGGTTTCAATAATGCAAAACAGCAACAGTAAGGGAATATTTTATAACAATTTGATATCGAGTCGTTTATTTAGTGAACTGATTGATTATTTGATAAGGGATACAGATAGTCCATATTGTGAAATTAAAATCAGTTTGCCAATATTAAGAATGATGATTGATAATTGTAACATATTTTTAGAAAATATTGAGGATTCAGTTACGTTTTATAAGTTATTATTAAATTTGACGAAATTTGCAAAGAATTCCTTTGATCCAAAAATTCGAAAGTTATATTTATTAGGTTTATTATCATTATATAAGAAGGAATACTTACAAAATTCCATTGTTCTTGGTGGTACGAATGATGAGGAGATTGAATATGAATTAAATCAAATTAACAAATCTATTGGGATTTCATCAATTTTACAATTATTCGTTAAAAGAATTGTCAATTTATGTATTTTATTTGCGGAAGAAATCAAGGAAGAACCAAACGGAGATTTAAAAGCGTACCATAAACAAACATCATATGACGATGAAGAATTGAAGCCGTATGAACCAGAAGATGAAGATAAAGAAGATAACGAATATGCATTGGAAATGATGATACCTATAAATTTTGAAAGGGAAAGATACACAATTTTAGTTAAAACGTGCGATGTTGTGCGTAATGTTAAGTTCAATGATGTGTTGAGGAACATTATAGGGGATGTGTATGATGTTATAGGTGGTAATTTGGATGGTGTTATATTAGAAGAGTTGCAGTTTTTGAAATGAAATGAGAGGGAAAAAAAGGGGGCATTTTTAGACATTTTTATAATGTTGTTTTGTTTAGCTCCACTTTTTTATAGAATTTCTATACTTTTGAAACTATGAATTGCTTAACTACATGGCCTGTAGAGATTGTCATATTGCTATTGCAAGTAATTGAAGATGATATGGAACTGTTATCACTTTTAAAGGGTATACCGGAACTACTTAGTATTGAACTTGTGAAAGAATACTATTGTTTGAGAATACACCACAAACTATGTTTGAAAGAAGATGATAAATTGATTGGATCTAATTGGGGGGAGCTTAAATATTTTACACAGCTAACAATAGGTAACAAATTGAAAATGATTAAGAAAGATATCAAATTAGGGATTGGCAATATGTTGATAACCAGTACCTTCAAAGACTTTAACCAAATGGAAAGACTTAAAGTATTGCATGTTGAACATAACGATGGATATTTAATTGGTGGAATAATTAATAACATGCCAAAAAGTTTGGTAGTTTTCGAATTGGTGATTAATGATGCCATAAAGGGTACTGTTACAAATACGCAGATTTTGGAACAGCAAAGATTAATAAGATCAAGAGAAGCAGTAGGTGGATCATCAGCATTGAATTTGAAAATGATTACCATTATAAATAAGAGTAAATGGAATCAAAGACAGGTTTATCGAAGTTTCGGAGTTACGAATAAAAAAGTTGCCAAATTGGTCAATGAAGGATTGAGGGTGGAACAGTTGATTATGATTAATGGAGAGTATGTTTTGAAAAAGGTGAATTCGAAATTGACATATATCAAGACTACAATCATAAACATGATTAAAGGATGCAATGGCAGTGTTCAAAATATTGGTATTTTCGGCATTGACGTGAATTGGATCTTCAATGAAGAGTTTGCAAACACAAAATTCCCTGAAATCCGAATTGTCAAAGTAGATGGTAACTCCATCCCAAGAATGATTAGATGGGTCAACTATTTTTTCGTCAACAACTGTCCAACGGGCCGAATCGAATACAAGAACGGTATCATGGTGAAGCCAATGGTTGTCGTATTTAGTAAGATGTTTGGGGATAACCATTGCAAGGTGCTGTATGGACATATTAACAAAGTAGTCGTTATTGGAGGTAATGGGGTTGACATGTTTAAAAAATATACATTTGTATAGTGTATGTACTACTTACTATATATGATCGTATTCATTATCGTTGTCCAATTGGGTGTCAATTAAATGGTTGTGTTTGTCGATTTCCAAGATTTCAACGTCGTCCTTGGTGATGTCGGAGTCGTTCAAGGCCTTGAGCAACTCGGGCCTCTTGGACTTAAGCAACTCGTGTTTGGCCTCTTGGTACGTGCACCACCGTCTCAACCGTGTCTCTGATTCCGGCCAGGTGGTGTCGAGCTGGACCAACTTCATCTGGTAGAAGTGGAACTCACACAGCGGGAACTCCAGCTTTTCAGCAGATCCCGTCCTGTGGTCCTTCAAGATAGGTAGCTTCTTGGTGATCTGACACATGGCACCAGCTTCTTCCCAGACCTCTCTCAAGGCCGTTTTGCCAAAGTTGTCGGCTTCGTCCAGCTCCACACCGCCCTTGGGGATGATCCACTTGTTTCTGTTCTTGGACGACGAGATCATGAGCACCTTCTCGTGCTTGTCGTCCAGGACGATGCCGCCAGCAACGAGCCGTGAGTTGTCCACACTGCTGTACAGCTGGTTGTCACGGCCTTCTCTGGGTTGGGTCGTTTTGGAGACGGCCAGTGTGGCCAATCCCGTGTTGTCCGAGTGTGACGGGTCGATGTGGTTGCTCTGCATGGTGTGGCGACGTGGCTAGTCTGTCTGTCTGTCCTGTGTAAAGAAAGAAGGGAAGAGGTGTCCTGGTCTGTTATCTATCTCTGTGGTCAGCATCACCACTCCTAGCTGGTCATCTGCTCTCGGTCGTGGGAAACTGCGATTTTCGTGGGAAAGCCAGAAATCTCGTGGGAAGTGCGTGCCAAGTTCGTGGGAAACCGTCTTTCTTCCCATGGGAGACCCGTACTGCTACAACTAGCTCTTGTAGATACACCAGATACACAGGTTATGGAGACCGTCCTGTTCTCCTACCAGACGACATGCCCAGACCAGGCACCGGCATGGACAGCGGCGGGTCCAGCGGCAGACAGCCCGTGGACGGGGGCGACGTCCAGTCCACGGGCACGTAGGTCTCGGTGATGGCCGTGTCGTAGACGTAGGTCCGTCCATGGTCAGGACCAAGGGTCTGTCCGTGGGTCGACTCTGTCTGTTCTGGCACGATCTCCCGTCGACAGAGGGGACACGACACATGGGAGTTCAGCCACTCTGTGATGCAGGAGAGGCCGAAGATGTGGTTGCACTGGGGCAACTGGACGGCGTAGTGGGGGTCGGACGGGTCCGTCGTGTGCTGCTGGGCGGCCAGTGTAGTGAACTCGGGCTCGGACTGCAGGTTGTATGTGGTGGAGTATGTGGCCGTTTCTATGGACGGGAACACAATGGACGGGTCCAGCATGTCGTAGCCTTCAAACGGACTGGAGTCTGCACGGTTTTCAGTGGCATCATGTTGGTGGTCATGTTCACGGTGCTCACGGTGCTCACCGTCTCTGTAGTATTCGACATACGGCTCGTAGCAGATGGGACACTGGGAGTGTTCTTCGTTTTCTGGGATTTCACACAACTTGAGTGGTTTCAGGGACTCGATGGCCTCCTTGGTGGCTCTCCGGCTCTCGTTTTCGGAGCCCAGAGGCAGATCCAGGTTGTTGACCATGTTGGAGATCAAGTTGCCTATTCCAAGGCCAAGATTGCTGTTGCCGTTGCCGTTGCCGTTGCCAGCACCACCGTCCAGAGGGCCGCCGTTCAACGCATTTGCAATGGTGTCGCCCAAGGCGGCAAACGGGTTGGTGTTGGGCGTGGTGGTGGGGTCGTTGGCGTTTCTGTTGGAGCCCTGGTTCAGCAGCTCGTCCAGGGAGAAGGAGAAGACGTTTGTGGGGGGTCGGTTGTCGGCCATGGGGGGTGGGGGGGCTCTTTGCAGAAGCAGACCAGATGTAGCAGTATTGTAACATGTTTCTTTCGAACAAAAAGTACAAAAGTGGCAATTTCCATTTTGGCAATTTCCATTTTCGCATTTTCGCATTTTTCTGATCATTGTTACTGTTAGAAGTGGTGGTAGTACTGTTAGTGTCGGAGTGTGCTATTAATGTTTGTTTGTTACAGTTACACAGAAGAAAAGACGGGAGAGTTGGCGTATCAGAGATATTGGCCCCGGATTTGGTTGGCCATGTTGCGTTCGTTGGGCGGGAGGACGGCGATCTGGTCTGGCGATAGCTGCAGAACCTGGAATATCAGGTTGGCTTCGTTGCGGTTGAGCTGCAGGAGCTTGGCAACGGTGTGTTGTGGGAGCATGAGCCATTCCGGAGGTATGTTATTAGTGTTATTAGCGGTGGAGAGCGGTAGTGGTTGTCCCTGTTGTGGTGGTGGTGGCTGTTGTTGCGATTGTCCGTGTTGTTGTTGTAGTGGAGGGTTGGACGCTGAAGAGGAGGAATTGAGCGGTGGTGGTGGTGGTGGTGGTGGTAGTGGTATTTGGGATTGCTGTTGGGCCTGGTTCAACACATTGAGATCAACAACACCCATGAGCAAGAGGGCCTGCGCCGCCGCAACAGCTAGCTTGGGGTTTTCGTTCAAAATGTCAATGGCTTCAGCATAGTTGTTGGAGTTCGGGTTCGGATTCGACAGAACCAACTTTAGCTTGGCCAACAACTCGATCAAGACGCCGGGCGGAATCGTGGACAACGTCTTCGAAACAGGGTCGACGGGCATCAGTCCGTTGGTCAAAGACGTGGTCGGCAGAGGGAGGTAGCTGGATGCGTTGATGAGGTTGTTGTTGGACGGTATTGGGAGTGCCGATGCTGCTGAAGAAGAAGCCGACGACTGGTTGAAGGTCGATGAGATGTTGGACGAGTTGGATGACGATGGAGGCAGTGGCAGTGGCAGGTCGTTGTTGTTAGCGGTGTTGTTGGTGCCGGTGTTGTTGGATTTGAGCTGGTTGACCAGGGTTGAAATCTGATGGAGATCCATGCCGTTGGCCAACATCTGTGAAACCATGGCCTTGATCTCGTTGTTGTCTCGTATGGCGTTCCGTAACGCTCTCAAATGGCTCTTGTTGTCGTCGTTGCCGGCATTGACGTCCAGCTCATCGTCAATGTCACCAATGTTTTCCGGAGCATTCTTCATTTCGTTTGGGAGAATGACGTTGGCAGGGAGAAAGAGACGGTTCAACTTGAGTGTCGGTTTGGCCAGATGCTGGCTGTTTCTGAGTCCTTCCTTGGACAATTCGATTCTCATCTTCTTGCGGCCCTCGATCTTGACCTTGGACAGCACCGTCAAGGCGTTGAGGGCGTCCAAGGGAGAGAGGTATTCCACAAAACAGAAGCCTTTGTTTTTAGCTGCATTGTCCATCATGCAACGGACATCCACTATGGGACCAGACCCGCACACGACGGACTTGATCACCTGGACGTCCCAGTTGTAGGGAATAGCGCCGATATAGAGCACGCTGGACGAGTTGGACATGGCTGGTTGGGCGGGTGGTGGTAGTGGTGGTGGTTGTGGTGCTTGTTTGAAGAAGGGTTGTTTCTGTTGTTTGATAAACGTTTTGTTTTTGTTCTGTGAAAATTTTAGAAAAAAATTTTATTTTTATTTTTTTTTTTTCATTTTTCTCATTTTTCTCAGTTTTTTCGTTGAATTTTGTTTGTTTGTTTGTTTGAAGAACTGTTTGTTCAGAGACCTGTTAAAGAGCCACCAGGTTGTTCCAATTGCCCCCACCGCCCACTACCATGGATGCCTCGGAAATACACACTGCCGTCGTCGAACTCAACAAGGCCAGGACCGCCAACGACACCGCCACCCTCAAGGAGATCCTGAAACAGCTGGAAAGTGGAGTCGTCGCCACTGAAAGTCTCCTTAGAGAAACCAAGGTCGGTGTGCACGTCAACAAACTACGTAGCTACGACAATCCAGATGTCGTCAATCTGGTCAAAAGAATCATCAAAAAATGGAAAGACCAGGTCTCCTCCGAAAAGAAGAAGAAGAAAGTCCATGTTGGAGAGTCAACACCTACCACGAGAGCAGAAACACAGATGGCAAAGGCTGCCGACCAAGTACTGCAGAACAACAGCGCCGCTGTCAAACCAAGAACACCTACCACCGACGGCGTGATAATAGAAGTGTATCCAGACACGATACGTAATAGATCGATTTCTGCCCTATACACTGCAGTTGCACTGGATACATCCGTTGAGTCGAAAACCATCTTGGATACCTGCACAAATATCGAACTAGCCATTTTCAAACTGAACAAAGAGTCCATCAATGACTCATATAGAAACAAACTAAGATCGTTGATACTGAACATAAAAAATAAAAACAACCAACCGCTACGTATAAATATCCTTAACGGCACCATCAAGCCAGAAAAATTGATCAACATGTCCAGCACCGAATTGGCACCTGAGTCCCTAAAGAAAGAACTGGAGCAGTTGCATCAAAAGAACTTGTTTGATGCCCAAGGTGCCGTGGAGAAAAGAGCCGTCACCGACAGATTTGTCTGTGGTAAGTGTAAACAAAGAGAAGTCAGTTACTACCAGATGCAAACCAGATCGGCCGACGAACCGTTAACCACTTTCTGTACGTGTGAAAAGTGTGGTAACAGATGGAAGTTCTGTTAGAAACGAGATATCTACGTTACGTCAATGTTATATGCTACTACTACTACTGTTGTCTGTGAAATATGAGTAATCAAACCCCTGTATATTGTGTATTTATAAAGTATAACCCGAGCCCAGCCCATGGCAGATGTCTATTGTGACTGGTGTAGTGTTTGCAACGGCCGAATCTTTATCTTTCAACCACAACGGGAAATCTGAAAATTTCCAAGGTTTTATCTGTTTTGGTTCTTTATGACTCAACCCAACCACCCAAACTACACTCCACTAACTCCCCATCTCCTCCTCCATCCACACCAATGCGTCCATTATCAGCATACGAAGCAGTCATTGTGGCTCGTAACAACCAAGGCCTGTACAATAACTTCATCGTTGGGGCAGAATATACAGTTCCATTATCAAAAGATCGGGTTTTGGATGCCCTATCTTCACTATGTTTGAAATTCCCACATTTCTCATTAAGAGTTGATGATACCAACTACAACTGTATCGTATCAGATTCATACACCATTGATGACTCGTATATCGATGTTTTGGAATCAGCAACACCAGCAGACATTTGTTCCAAGTATATCCTGCATAAGTTCAAGTATGGAGCGGATAATCCATTGTTCAAGTTGGTTTATGTTGTTGATATCAACACCGTCTTCTTTGTTGTTGACCATGTCTATTTTGATGGTACTGCTGGTAAGAATTTCCATGTCCACTTATCAAAGATCTTGGAGGAATCTGAACCAACAAGTTCAAGGTTTATTGATACAAGTAAGTTTTACGACTATCCGGATCCAACTAAGATGATGCAATTTCAGGATAGAGACTCCAAGCCAAACAAACCGGCTGCTCCATCCTTCAGACCCCCAATTGACGAAAAGTTAATGGATTGTCAATTGTCCATCCACAACTCAACAATCATTCATCTGTCAAGTGACGAAACTTCAAAATTACTGAACTACACAAAGGTAAATGGAACAAAACTGACTTCATTCCTCTATGCCATTACTGCCAAAAAACTTTATGAAATTTTGCACACGGATTCATTGAGAAACACAAAGTTTAAAACAATGATTCCAATAAACGCAAGATTCAAAATTGATTTCACACAAGATGCCAATTATAAAAACGTCTCTGAATTTGGTATGTTTTTCGGTAAGTATTTTGACGAAATTGATGTTGAACACCTCTCAAATACTGAGCTTGGCGCCCTTTCCAATGAGTTTCAAGCCAAGTTATTAGCAAATGTGGAAACTGCAATAGATGACTTTGAAGTTGCTGAAACAATCCGTAACACAACCGACCCGTTGATTTTTGAAAAGAACATCGCAGGATTGAAATCCAGAGATTCCAAACCTAATTCCACACTAGTTATGTCCAACTTGGGTATTTTGAATTCCCCAATCATTAACACGGTCCATTTTGACCAACCAATGGTTGACGGATCCTTTGCATTACATTTTATCTCATCTTCCAGCGGCTGTTTAGCACTGAGTTTCAACTCTCATAGAGGTGTTCCAAAAGACATTCATCAATCCTACGTCGAGCAAGTGTCTAAAGAAATCTATAGATATTGTAAGTAACCGCCATTTGTAGATCTTCTGTATAAGAAAGAAAGGCAGACCATCCTAGTCCTACATTGTGGCCATTTCATAGCTAAAAATGGCTAGAATATGTAAATCACTTTATCGGTATTTCTTTCCAGACATATTGAATGGAGTAGTTGTACTTCATACATTCCACTACAAGTTATGCCAGAGCCCAGGCGGTCGACACTGCCCGATTGGTGAAAATTTTCTCATTTGGCAGAAAACCCATGTAGGGCGAAGATAAGCAGCAAAAACAGCAAACAAATTGCTCCTCCATTGTCCCAACGATTGCCAAATGTAGGCTACATGCTGCAAATGAGCTACTGCTTCCCAACATGGGAATATCTGTCTGCATCCCAAAACGTCGGTGGCCAAATCTGCATGGTTTGTTTGTTTATTTATTTGTTTTTGTTTATTTCCTTTGTTTTTGTTTTTGCCTTTTTTGTTGAGAGCGAAGGCTCAAATCTGATAAAGTGAAAGACAAAATCATTGTCGTTTGGCTATGTTTGTTGTGTTTTGGCCTGTTTGGATCTGTTTGGATCTGTTTTGGCATATCCATCATCTTGGACAAAAGCGTAATGATTCTTAGCCTTCGGTAACAGTGTCCCCACCTCTAATGGAAAACTCCCCTGGATATAAAACAGTAATGGTCTGCCCGCTTTCTGGGGTAATCTCTTTGAGTAATGGATAATTGACAACCAATCAAACCAATGAGATTAAACCATCTTGCTTTGCTTTCCACTTTACTTGTGTGTGCAAAAGCTGCACCTGTTTTAACAGCGGATGCTGCTTCTTGTACCGTTACACAAACTCAAGCCGTCTATTCTTTCAACTACATTGACCAACCTGAAACTAAAACTGAATCCCTTATTTCCTCTTCAACTTCCCCAAGTACCTCATTAACATCCTCTTCTAGTACCGGCACATCTTCTTCTGGTTCTTCAACCACTGAAACAGCTTCAACCGTTGAAACAACCCCAACTGCTGGAGGTAATTCAAGTACCACTCCAACTACTACTCCAACAACAACTGAAACCACAACCACTCCAACTACCACTCCAACAACAACTGAAACCACAACCACCCCAACTACCACTCCAACAACAACTGAAACCACAACCACCCCAACTACTACTCCAACAACAACTGAAACCACAACCACCCCAACTACTACTCCAACAACAACTGAAACCACAACCACCCCAACTACTACTCCAACAACAACTGAAACCACAACCACTCCAACTACCACTCCAACAACAACTGAAACCACAACCACCCCAACTACTAGTACAAGTGCTTCCACACCAACCGCAGATTCTCAAGTTGCCGTTTATTATGGATTTGGTGGTTATGATGGAGATGCAAATGCTCCCGAACTCGCACTAAGTACTTATTGTTCCAACCCTAATTTCAATGCAGATATATTTGTTGTTGGATTCTTAACAGCTTTTGGTGGAGATACATATAGGGTTCAATTTGATAATTTTGGTTGGAGTAATGATCCTACGGATAATTTTAACTATAAAAATAACGCTGCTGCTCAAAGCTTTGCTGCTGATGTTCAAACATGTAAAAGCACATACGGTAAGAAGATTTTCCTCTCAATTGGTGGTGAACGTTTTAATAGTGAATTAACATCTTCTGCTAAAGCTCAAGATTTCGTTGAAAGAATATGGAATTACTTCGGTCCTGGTGAGATAGGTTCTCAATATTACCTTGAGGACTCTGAAAAACCTTTTGGTGGATCTGTTGACGGTTTTGATTTCGATATTGAATTGGGCCCAAACCAGAGTCCTGATGTTCAGGCAGCTTATGCTCAGGCAGTTACCCTTTTAAACAAAAAAATTTCAGATACTGGTGCAGATATCAAGGTTTCTTTAGCCCCAGTTGATATCTTTGAAGGTGGAACTAATGCTTTAGATGATGTTCTCAAGAATGTTAAAGTTGATTATATTTTCATGCAATTTTATAATGATCCGAACAATGATATATCCACTAGCAACTTTCCGACTACATGGAGCAACTGGGCTACCACCAATCTCGCTGGTCGTGCAAATGCAAATACTCCTCTTTTCGTTGGTATTCCTGGTGATTTAAAAGGAGCACCATATGGCGGATATGTATCACCAGATACACTTAAAAATATATATGAGGATACCATTTATAAACAGGGTACCCACTTCGGTGGTTTCTCGGTTTGGGATGCACATCGTGCATACCAAAATATTGATTCCAATGGTAACAACTTTATCCAAGATCTCCGTACCATTTTAGCATCAACATCATAAACATCATATTTGTGCCAGTCAGAATAGTTTTGGTTACCCAAACTATTCAATTAGTTGACATTTCATTACCCATATTCTTTTTCACTGAAATTTGTTAAAAACAATTTATATGATCAACAATTAATTTAATCTTGGAACATTATCTTAGTTATTGATTATATGAAAGCTTAACAAATTATCTATTTGATTCCCCACATTTTTACAAAAATTATTTCACTTAACTACTATTTCAATCGTCGATTACCTTTTTAATGATTTCATTATTACTTCTTTTTTTTCAATCGTTATGTCTTTTACTGACTTTTCATTCGTTTGCCCCCCTCTCTCTAATTCTCTCTTTTCTACACTCCTAAACTTTCTATTTCCCTCGTTTTTGTTTATATTCAAACAGTTTAATATATTTAATTCAGGTTTCTAATTTCCAGTCTGTTGCTCTGTTGTTCTGTTCTCTGTTCTCATGGCATAGTCCCTTTAGTAGTTATTGCTATATTGTAGATCCCCGACGTTCTAGAAGGTTCAGCACCAATTTGTTTTTCCGCTGGCGACGGTTTTTTAGATAATGGTATTTCTATAAAAGAGACTGGGATCCTGGCTGTTAATTAACAGTGGATAACAGAGATGCACCGCTATCAATCAACCTGTCCCGATGCGTAAGCTGTCCGGTTTTGAAGGATCTTATATATCAAGAACAAACCATGACATCTACTACAATTTCATAGTTGGAGCAGAGTACAAGGTTCCGTTAACAAAGGATATTATTCTGGATACGGTGGCTAGGCTATGTTGGAAATATCCACAGCTGTCTCTTAGAGTCGATGGCTATAATTCCATTTATTCACAATCCTATACAGTTGATGATGTCTTCATTGATGTTGTAGAAACTGGAGATGTTGCTGAAATTTGTCAGAAATACACATTACATAAGTTTAATTTCGATGATATAGATAAACCACTGTTTAAACTGATTTACGTCATTGACACAAACACCATTTTCTTTATTGCCGACCATATATATTTTGATGGCACGTCAGGTAAGAACTTCCATATTCTGTTTGCCAAGGAGCTAGAAAATAGAAATACAGCGTTAGCTACAAGATTTATTAACACCAGCGGGTTCAACGAGTTCCCAGATCCGACAAAACTATTAAATTTTCAGAAAAGATATAAGTCAGACACAAACACAACAGAATCTTGGATGCCAAAATTAGACACTGACTTGATGGAATTACCTATGCCTGTACATAGATCAACAATGATTACGATAAGTTCAGAACAAACCAAAAAACTGTTACAGTTTGCCCGTTCAAATGATGTTAAATTAACATCATTGTTACAATCAATTAGTGTCAAGTGTATTACTAGACTATATAAATCTGATGGAGTATTTAAAACATTGATTGCGGTTAATTCGAGACCCTATATTGAGTGTAAAGACGTGTATAAAGAGTTTGGTATTTTGTTTGGTAAATACGTTAATGAATCAACTGTTGAAGATATCAAATCCACTGGTGTGGTTGAGCTATCACAGGTCTTTCAAAAGGCACTTAATGATAATAAGGAAAGTGCTACCAAGGATGCAGAGATTTTTGAAACTCTGGCAATGGAAGACTATTCAATTGTGGAAAAAGTAATGGACCGGTTGGTCGCAATTAATGATAAACCATCGATTGGACTTGTCATTTCAAATCTGGGGAACATTGACTCTCCAATGATCAGTAGTGTTTATTTTGATCAACCAATGGTTGATACATCTTTCTCGCTGCACGTAGTTAGTTGTACTGATGGCGGGATGACATTGAATTGTACAAGTCACAGGGCAATCAATAAGTACATTTATCAGGAATACGTAGACTCATTTATTAATACATTATATACATTTATTTAGATCTATTTATTTATCAAACACATACTTCCCATTGACGCACATTTCGTTAATTATATCAAGCACTTTGTCAACGACGACATCATCTAAAACTTCCCTTTCGTCTTGTTTGAACTTGCTCAAAACATAGTTAGCAACCACACCGGGCGTTCGTTTGTCGCCACTATAATACCTCCCAATACCGAGCTGTATACCGGTGTATGCCTTACCAATAGGAGATGCAGACTGGATGTTTCTAAGACCGTTGTGGCCACGATGGGAGAGTCCTTGTTTACGAACTTTCACTTTGCCCAAATCGAGATCCAATTCATCAAAGAGTACAACTACGCTGGATTCACCCATTTTGGATGTGAAAGCCTTGAAAAAGGGAGCTACACTCTTGCCACTCAGATTCATGTATCCAGGCACATGGTAGAACCATACGTCGGTGGTTTCTATGGTTGTGCGATGCGTGTGGTATCTGCCAATAACCGTGGACTGTGCCTGTGTTCTGGAGATGAGACGGGAAAGAATGTGGTGGCCCACCGAATGGCGTGTTCCATCGTACTCCGCTGGGTTTCCCAGTGAGAGAACAAGCAAACGTTGTGGCAGACGTGGTGACATGGACATTTGTGAAGGGACAGGCCAAAAGGACACCATTCAAGAGTGAAAGTTGGAGAATTGAAAACTGGAAAATTCATGTAGGGAAGAAACGTTGAGACGCTAGAAATGAAAAATCTGTTGATTACCGATTGTGGAAATCTCGCTTATCAGTGGATTGTTAGATGGTCAATTTAAACTCATTTCTTTTTTGCATTCCAGATGGCAGACCAATACATAGACATGGCTTCTCCAAAGGCTCCGAAAAAGAGAACAAGAACAGGATGTATATCCTGCCGCATTTACAGGAAAAAATGTGATGAGCTGAAACCGAAGTGTTCATTATGCATTAAAAAGAATATCGATTGTATTTGGTCAACAGCACCACAAAGTTTACCACAATTTCTTGAACAAAAAGGAACACACTTCATTGATAAACAAACAAGGCCCAAGAGGGTACGTTCAGGCTGTATTCAATGCAAAAAATATAAGAAAAAATGTGATGAAGCAAAGCCGGCGTGCACAAGATGCCAGAAAAGACAAATCAGTTGTGAATGGAATACTAGTTTAACATCCGCCTCTGCCCAATCTTCACCACCAACGTCCAAATCATTAGACCTAATACCACCTAATCCACCCATTCTACGCACAACAATGGATACGTCATCTATCTTTTTATTTAATATATTTTTCAATTCAATTATCAAAACTATAGCCCCATCAACGTCCGTGAAATTTTTTTCAGAATTGACATTTGAATCTTTCCAGAAAAGTGACGAATTTCGTAAAGTTCTTGAATCATTATCAGCATCTTTTATTTATCATATAGACGTCTCAAAGCGTGAGCTAATTGATTCAATGCACGATGACGCACTATCAACGGTTTTATATGTAAAATTAAATTCCAAAACAATCGAATGGAAACTTCACTCAATTATGTTTTCGA
This sequence comes from Pichia phayaonensis, assembly GCA_030558305.1. Taxonomy (NCBI): domain Eukaryota; kingdom Fungi; phylum Ascomycota; class Pichiomycetes; order Pichiales; family Pichiaceae; genus Pichia; species Pichia phayaonensis. The sequence continues at coordinate 62,686 of JAJMSE010000019.1, forward strand.
TTTTAAGATCTCTATATATAGATGTTGACAATGTGAAATTATATGGGTATTTAAAAATGGCATTAGATATAATACTACAATATGATCTAAAGAAAGCAACCCAAAAATTTTTGATTTTAGTTGAAAGTTTTATTTATCATTTTTCTGTTTCAATAATTGTTGCGCCATCTGACTTGTTAGACACTATTGATCCATTCATTGTTTGTGATTTGTTAAGGTTATATTTCCCTGAAAAATCAACTAAATTTTCAAATCCGTTATTGGAAGCTTCATTGGACATATTTATTTTGGTTGCTAAAGTTTCATATTTATTTAGAAGTAAAAAAACTGAGAATACAAGCACATGTTACACATTATTAGAGACTCTAAATAACTACATACGTTCTGAACCAATGAATATTTTATCCTGTTCTTCCAGCAATGATGGTTCGTTTGTATCCGTTCCAATTCATATTAGACAATATATTACTACATGTTCATGTAAATTACTTTTGTATGATATGCTACCTGGAAATTATGAAAATGAAATAAGACAAATCATTCAAGAAATTATTTCAATTTTAGAAAATACAGAAAATATTACGAATGAACTAGAAGTTTGTAGTTTATGGGGGCTTTTTGTTTGTGGCTTGATGTTTCAAAGGGAATCGGAGCAAGATCTCTTGGTTAGCATATTAGAAATGCTTTGGAAGCAAACACATAGTAAACATTATTTGAGGAATATTGACAACTTACGTATTGCCTGGAGAGATGGACTAGGGTTGGATTTCCTAAGGCGTAGAGATTATACAAAGAATGTTGGTCTGAGTTAATTATGTAAATCAATAATAATCTAAAGAATATACAATATGCATATATATATATATAACTATAAATTTATTTAAAATTTAATATTTTATTAATAATTATTGAACAAGCTAATAACTTTTCATCTTCAAGTGTAGGAGCAATAACTTGGATGTGTCCAATACCACCATGATATTGTTCTGGTTTGTAATGTGCATAAATGTTTTCCAATTTCTTAGCATACTCAGCACTATCATCAACATCAATCTTTGAGTCAACCTTTCCAAAAGGAATTATAACCGCGGGAAAATCTGCAAGATTCCAGGCGGTAGTGTAAGGTGCAATACCATATTCATCATGCGGTGGTGCAGTACCTGGAGCTCCAGGTGCAATTAAAACATCATAACTTTCCAATATATCAAGCCAACCGTGTTTGTACTTTTGGGCTTTGGCTTTGAGTTTAATTAATTCATCTATATTCTTTGGGCCACTGCCGTAAACTTCTAAACCGGGTAGAGTAACTGATGTAATTATTCTTTCACCTGTAGAAGTTATTTTTTGAAATGCCGTTGAATTTTCATCAACTTGGAACATTTGATTAGCTACTTCCCAAGCCACATCATACGAAGGAAAGCTTTCCAAAAATTCAACAGAATGACCCGATTTGTTTAACTTTTCAGCAGCTTCTTTGATAATTCTTTTTAATGGTGGATGAACTGGGAGCTCTGGATCTTCTAAAATAACACCAATCTTCAATTTTGAGTCCAGTTTAATATTTGGTTCCATATAAGTTAATCTTAATAAATCAGCATCATATTTCCAAGGTTTTTGATTGTAAATGATTCTAGTAATAAACTCAATATCTTCCAAATCACAAGCAAGAGGACCAGCCACCGGAGTTGCACCAACAAATGCATCTCTTGAAACCGCAGCTTGATTGGCATAAGGATATCTATCACCTGATGGACGGTAACCATAAACACCATTACACAATGCCGGAATACGAATTGAGCCAGCCATATCACTACCAATACCAATTATTGATCCACGCATTTTAATTAAAGCACCTTCACCACCAGAACTACCACCGGCTGTCCACGTTAAATTGGATGGATTCAAAGTTCTTCCAAAGATATTGTTTTCTGAATCACCTGTCATTAAAGTTTGTGGAATGTTTGTTTTCACATAAAAATTAGCACCCAAATCAAGTAATAGTTTCACGGTAGCACTTGCAGTTGTGTCAGGTTCACCAATTTGGGAAACATAACCCAAGGTTGATTCATAACCCGGAACTTTTAAACTGTCCTTTAAAGAAATTGGTAAACCATGTAAAGGACCATAGGGTTTTTTATTTGTTTTTAAGTAATCATCCAAAAATTTAGCCCTTTTGATACCATATTCAAACATGAGTTCTGTACAACAATTAGTTAATTGTGTAGCAATTGCAGCTCTATGAGAGAATGCTTCAATAACCTCGACTGCAGAAAAGGTGGAGTCTGACAATTTTTCAATAAGTTCCCTTGCTGTAAAGTTTTCAGTAATGTCGAATTCTGTTTTTGATAAATATTGCTTTGGAACATCTAAAGCTGAAACTGGTTTGGTTTCATCGTATTGAGATTTAACATCAGTTGGAAGACGCCATTCCTTACGAATTAAGCTATCAACCGAGTATTTTTTAGCTTTTGCACGATCCTGCCATGATGTAGTGATAGGCATGTTTGTTAGGTTGTTTTTAATTATTTTTTGTCCTTCGAAAGCAAACATGACAAGCAAACTACGATTCTTGGATGCTTTATAGAAACATATATGTCGGAGTTTTGGTTTATCCGATGTAAGCGCAAGCGATGCTGCCCTTGATCTGGCCCTATTTCCTAATACGGTAATTGGTGATAAGGAGCGCTTGCGCTTAGTGCCATGGAAAATTGTTGACGGTTGGACCTGTAAAGGGTATATAGTTTAAACTCCACATCGCATGCGTTTATTCTATAACCAGATGGTACCGCCATACTATTATGGTTTATCTTGCTTGCATCTATTTGGAATTTACAACAGATAAGATTAATCTTTATCATATCGATAAGAGATCAACCCTTTGCAATCAAAACTTGTAATCAATTGTGTTTCCATCAGTTAGTTGTTTTTCTCATTATAAATTTTGATAAGTTTTCAATTTTTTCTTAATTTCAAATCTGCCTTAGTTTAGTTCCACAACATATACATAAAGAACTTTTTTTGACAAGATGCTGTTTTCAAGATCAAAGGATTTGTTACATGACATAACTGTTCCGGGTACCACAGTTTTAGTTGGTACTCAATATGAAGTTGAAGAATCAGGTTTAAATAGCAACGGTAATGTTATTCTTTTTCCACAACCGTCTTCTAATCCAAATGATCCTTTAAATTGGTCTACTTGGAGGAAGCACTTACATTTTGCTCTATTGTTCTTTTTCTCACTTATATTAGCTGCTTCTGGTTATTTTGGTCCAATCTATCAAGTGCTTGCGTTTGTCTACGACGCAAATTTACATCAATTAAATGTGGGCAGTGGCTTAACATACTTATTCTTGGCATTAAGTTGTTTACTTTGTCAACCATTTGCTGCTAAGTTTGGTAGAAGACCTGTATATTTATTTTGCACATTTTTGGCCATGATTGGTTCAATAATTTTTGTTTCTGACCCAACATACGGTGGTTTCATTGGCACAAGCATTATTTACGGCCTTGCTGATGGTCCAATAGACTCTTTAATTGAAGTTTCCATTACTGATATATATTTTTTGCATGAACATGGTAGGTATATTGGTATATATTCTTTTACTTTAGGCCTAGGTTCAGCTTTTGGTCCATTTATTGCTGGTTATGCTGCCGAAAATCTTGGTTGGAGATGGCCAGGTTTCCTTTTCTTGATTATTAGTGGTGGTCTTTTTGTTTTTGAATTTTTCTTTCTTGAGGAATCTGTTTTTCAAAGAAAGTTTGATCAACCTGAAGTTGATCAAAAATTATTGACCGTCTTATCCAATACTACTCACTTAACTGATATTAGGTCCAGAGAGCAAGTATCAACTAATGATGAAAAAAATATGATTTTTGTGGATTCTAAGGTTGCAACCAATGAAAGTGAAGATGAGTCAAACATTCCAAAAAAGACATTCATTCAAAGGATGAAACCTTTTACTAAGACAGATAAGGAATTATCATTTATGAGTATCATTAACGTTCTCAAAGTTTTAAAATACCCGGCCGTTATCTGGGCTGCTTTTATTTATGGTATTCAAATTTGGTGGCTTGCATTAATTACAGTTTCAGAAGCTGAATTCTTTGCTGCTCCGCCATACAATTTTACTTCAGATTCGATTGGTTTATTGAATCTTGCTATGGTGGTTGGTACTGTTTTCGGTGGTGGTTATGCTGCATGTTCTGACAAAGTTCAAATGTATTTCACCAATAAAAACAACGGTATTTTTGAACCTGAATTTCGTTTACTTATGCTTCCAATTCCAATTTTTTCAAATATTGTTGGTATTTTTATGTATGGTCTTGGTCCTTATTATGGAGTACATTGGATTGTTGGTGCAATTGGTATCGCTTTGATTTCATTGGCTTTATGTAGTATTTCTTCATTAGCTCTCAATTATGTTTTAGAATGTTATCCAAAACAGGCCCAGGAAACAATGTCTTCTGTTTTGGTGGTTAGAAATATAATTGGTATGGTTTTTACATTTGTTTTTCAATACTGGTTGAATAATGTTGGTCTTTTCGGTACAACTATAATGTTAGCAGTTTTCTGTTTTGTTTTAAACCTGTCTTTTATTCTCATGTTTGCAAGAGGTAAGAATTTCAGAAAGTACACTCAAAAATGGTATGATGAAGCTTAAACTTTCCTTTCAGTTTTATTTTTCTATATTTCTTTTTATTTCTCTTGCTGTTCTATTACTTATATCTTTTGAAATTTCAAAAGTATTTTATATCTCTATACTATACTATTCTTTTTATATTGCTAATTTTTTTAAATCTTATTTACCTAATAGGAATTAATTACTTAAGAGTTAGGCAAAAAATCTTTTAAAATAAAATACAACTTTATATAGAGGTAATTAATGCATATAATTGTGTTTATATATTGACTAATTTTTATCTAAATCTGGGGGACCAGTAACATCTGATAAAACTGATGAATATGCTCTTTTTGAATTTTTTGAATCCTTATTCAAAGCTAATTTTGATGCAATTTTGCGATTAACATTGAATTACAGTTAATAAATATCAACAATTGACTTAGTTTTCAATGAAATCATCTAATTTCTTGATTATACTACACCTATCCCACATACTTGGTGCAAATCGTGATGGATCAACTAATATGAGAGAGAAGGACCGCGTGAACATTATTTAACATGGTTAGAACTAAGAGGAATTTACCTTTGGAAAAAATACCTTTGTTCTTCATTTTTTATGTTATAACAGTGTTTAAATGAACTAGATTAACTTAGATAATTAAAAAGGAGTGAGCATCAACAAAACATTGTGTAACTATCCAGAATTTCTAGTAGAACAAGATAAAAAAGAAGTAACATAAAAAGAGCAAGATGGAATGTCAAAAGAATTAAAACCAGTATTAAGAATAAAACAGAGAGCATTGAAAGAGAACTTGAAAAGATTCAAGATAATAAAGACTCCAGAACTGAAGAAAATAAAATTTTAACTCATTCATTTGGTCTATTATTTTCTAGAATATTTACTGCTCTAGAAGAAATAAAAAGAGACCAAAACTATTTACTCAATTTTATTACTTTATGAACAAGCAAACATTCAAAACTCAGCCATTTGTAAATGGTACAGTACCAGATTCACTACCTTTGATTTAGCTCTATTCGAGATATTCAAGCATTAACACTAGATCACGTAAAGCAGCATATGACTGGCTATGGAAAACCCGACAACGTTGAAGAATGGGAAATAAAGAAACAATTAGCAGTAATTCATGGAGTTTCTAAACTTATTGCAGAGAAAAGCTTCAAGATAATGAATTAGCCGTTCTATTGATAAAACGCATTTTTTATACCGATTATTTATATTGCTGAATTATTGAATTGGGATTAAATTTTATTTATAGACTTTAAATTTTTTTTGAGATCGTTAAAATAACCCAAGAACTTTCATTGAAAAGTAAAGTATTCCCAATAATTCATTAAACCTAACAAGTAAATGAACCAAGACTTTCCATGGCATATAATATAAAATAAATTTGTGTGAAAATTAAACTTACTTTAATTTTAGTTGTTAATTCTTATGCCCCAGGATTTTACACAATAACAATACATGCAATAGGTAATTTGGTTCTCTAAAAATGATAGACCATCAGGTAATTTTTCAAACATAATCCATGTTGTATTTATATCACGTTTTTATATCAGTACTTCGATAAGATAACCTTTTTGATGGTGCTTATAACACTGAAGATGGTAACTCAACCCCCCTTTTCATCTGAACACTCTCCACTACCACCACCGTGTGCCCTCGTCACCCACTGGGCCCTGCTACGGTTGTCCTCGGTGGAGTAGTTGCTCTTGTCGCAATAAGTTTTGGGTTTTATAACGAAACCAAACATTTCTGTTTTGGGAAGCAAAATGGAGTTTACGGGTGAACTCGGGTTGCCGTTTTAGGAAGGTGTTGTTGGAGAAAGATAAGATAAGTGATGCTAACGGTTGGCAGTTGTTTTGTATATAAACAAGACGGTTGGTCACATGGAGATGAAGAGATTAATGGGAGAATAGGAGGAGGCCCACATAGAACAAACAACCATGACTGCCGGTGTCCAAACGCTTTACCCAAAACCACTTGCCGCAAATGGCTTATGCCCAAACTACAAAGAACATAATCCTGAAAAGGTAGTTCCACAGCAAACACTTGATGACGAAGTTAAGTGTCTTCTTGCTCAGCTTGAAGCAACTCCCGGTTTTGATCCAAATTTAAAGTTTGATGCTTCAAAACATATTATTTTCAATCCTGAAAGTTACAAAACAACAAAAACTTTCACTTTGGACGATCTACAAATCACCAAAACTCATATTGAACCATTAAACAATTTCGGTGCTGCCTTCCCATTCAAGTTATTATCACAAGAGGCTGTTAACATGTTACTTTGGGAAGCATTACGTCCTAAAGTTATCGAAAAATATGGAAGACTACCTAATTTAGCAACAAATGCAACAAGATTGGACTTCCACGTTGGTAACCATTTCGAATATGCCCCATTCACAGAAGCATTGTCCAAATGTGATGAATTATCTGAGATTGTTTCCACTTTTGTTGGACACAAATTAAAGCCTATTTGGGATATGGATGCGGTTCATATTAATATTTCATTAGCAACAAATGATCCACAAGAAGCGTTGGATTACTTCCCACAAACTCAAGAAGAAATTGACATTGAATTAAAGAGACAAGATGCAAGTGATGGTCAAGACATTCCTTCAACTTTAGGTGTTCATTACGATTCCATTTCCATTCCTTTAGTTATCATGTTAGCATTACCAGAGGAAGCACAAGGTGGTCAAACAACTATTATCACAGGTGATAATAAGGCAACTAGAGTTCCTGAACCACCGGTTGGTTCGGGTGCTTTAATCCAAGGTAGAGTTTTAAGACATTTAGCTTCAAAGCCAGTTACCAACCACCATAGAATTAGTTTCATTATCTCATATGCGACCGGTATTCCTGGTGAATTGGATAACTGTGTTTTAACAACTTTGAAGCCATCAGTTTTACCAAGATCAGAATTTAATCAATTTTACAGAGATTGGGTTGAGTACAAATTCACAAAATTAGGAAACCACTTAAAATCAATCAAGGAAAAGGTTATTGATGATTACGAAAATGGTAAAGGTTTCGACCAAGAAGACTTTGTTGCAAAATGTATGAAAATTGAAAAATACGTTAACGGAATTTACGGTGAAATGGAATGTGTTCATAATCCACCATATCCTCCAACATATTTTAACATTCCATATGATGAACTTTGATAGTTTGTTATTGTTCTATTTAATGCGATTTCTATTTCTTTTATACCTATATCATTAATTATTTTATCATCCCGACGAAAACCATCTTATTTTTTACGTCTATGCATTTCAAAGACATATTTACCATCATAACACATATCATCGAACACGTCAAGAACTTTCGGAGTGACTGTATTTTCCAACACTTCCATTTCTTCATCTTTGAACTTACAAAGCAAGTAATTCGGAACAACACCAGGCATTGCCTTATTTCCCTTGTAATACCTACCTATACCTAACTGCAAATTAATATAATTTTTAGCCAACACACTTTCATTCTGGATACTTCTTAGACCATTGTGGCCACGGTAGGAATAACCTCTGATTTTAACGTTGATGTCACCAAGTTCAAGATCCAATTCATCATTTAAAACAATAACTTTTGTTCCCTTATCTTTACCGTATTTATTCTTGAACACATGATAAAACGATGTTAAATTTTTCCCCGTATCTTTCACTTTCCCAGGTATACGATAAAACCAGACATCTGTGACGTTGATGCTAGCTTTGAATATTTCAAAGGTGCTAAGCTTTAAAGGTTCTGCATTTGTTTTGTTGACTAGATGATTTAGTATCACATGACCAACCGATAGTCGACTTTCCGGATGTTTTGGTAAACTTCCAATAGATACCACTAGAAGACGTTTGGGGAGATGAGGGGTGGTCGGGGTGGCAACGATCTTGGATACGATCGGTACTACCTTGGACATCTTTTGATGAAAGAAAACGTTGTTACATACAATTTGGAAAATGGAAAAGTTGAAAAATTTTTGAAAATTGTAAATTCGTCAAACTGGGTTGTGGTAGTGCTGTATTTTGAGATTATGATAATTGGGCCTGTTATTTGAGTTTGCATGTTCTGTAAGATGATACTTCCATCCATTCAGTTGTTTATTTCCATGCATCGATCCATTTTGGCCATCCTTCAGACATGCCACCATTCCTCCACACAGAAACAGAAGTAGCATTGCAAGAAAACTCGCTGATGATGTCCAAAAACGGAAAAAAAATTGGAAGATGGAAACTATCGATATCACTATCTTCATCTATCTTCTTCTTCTTCTTCAAACACAGCACGCACCCTTTCCCTTATAATAACAAGATGTTTAACCCGATTGCACAGTTCAAAATCATGGCCGACGAGCTCCAAGCGGAATTGTCACCAAATGCTTCGACGTCTGGAAAATTGGGCATTATCGAATCGATGTTCATAAAACTGTTATTTTCTGCACTGATTGTCGTCTGTGCATACATTTATTTTGACAAAAACAGTGTTTTGAACGGCAACACGCCCGAAGAAAACCAAAGGTTGCATAAAATCGATTACAATAAAGAAATGAGAGAAAAATACGATAAGGAAGACCAAGAAGAAAACGAACGAAAGGCTGAGAACAAAGACACACCAGTGATTGAATCTGTTGGTGTTTCAACAGGTCAATCTAGCAGTACTGTCAAGAGCAGAAAAACTTGAATATTGTGTTTATGTGTGTGTATATATCCTAGAGTTTACTATTGTTTTAAGAAATTTTTGTTTTCCAATGTTATAATCATAGACATCAGCTAATAGTTCTATGTATCACTCAGTAATACCTAGTAATTGTGTGGGATTACTTATGGTTGTGCTTTCCAAAATGTGGTCTGGAGATTCTAGGAGTAGGTAACCGCTTGTGCAGCCATAAATATACCACCATACCCATATTAATATACCTAATAATTATTTGATATTTATACATAAAATTAGAAATAAAAAAAAAGCATAATGAAAAAATAAAGTAAAATAAAATGAAATAAGATAGAGTAAATAAAAAATAACAAAAAATAATACAAATAACAGAAAGATAAACTAACACTAAATTATAGCGTTAAAACAAAGATATTAGATGTGATACACATAGATAATCAAATTTATGCAGCAACTTCTTCGGTCCATTCACCGTCGTGTTCGTCTGCAACTTCTTCGCCTTCACCTTCAACAATACCTTCAGGAACGGTATAAACATCATCGACACCTTGGTGCATGGATAATAATGGTTCCTTTAAGTAAGAGTTGTCTAAAGTCCAGTTAGATAATGAGTTTTCACAATCAATTATGATTTGCTTGGAAGCTTCGTAACCATCATAAGCGTTTCTAGTTTCACCTGGAGTGACTGGAGAATCATCTAATAATTCTAATAAAGCCTTACCATAACCTGCAATAAGAGCCATCTTTTCAGTTAATTCTCTTAAAGAATCGAATTGGTAGTTGAATGCCGCCTTTAATTTTTCTCTTGTAATGTTAGATAATTGAGCTTCTGCAACTAAAGATTCAGCTTCTGCTCTAACCAATTCTTGTTCTAAGATGGAAATCTTAGGAGATTGTGGGTCCTTATATTTAAGATGTGCAATTTCGTCAGTTATCTTGATCTTTCTGGTTCTTGAAGGATCAACAGAACCTTCGATATTTCTGATGGATTTAAGGGTGATTCTGTATAAATCGTATTTGTCAATGAATTGGTCTTCTAATTCACCGATTTCATATAATAAGACACCGATTTTGTCGGTAACATCAGAGACATCGTCGTCATTGTCAGCACCCCAAATTGATAATTGCTTTGCAACAAGCTTTCTTTCGTTGGAGACAGCTTCTAAGGATCTTTCAAGAGACTTTTCAATCTTGACCAGTTGTGCTAATTTTCTTGCCATTTCAGGACCGAAAGAACCAGCAGCTTGCTTTCTGAAAGCACCAGCAATGGAGGCAGTACCGAAGAACTTACCCTTGGTGGAGGAGACTGGAGGAGGTGGGGTAGCTAATTGAGCCGCAGTTGGCGCTCTGGAGGATCTCATGGAGTAAGTTCTGTGCATGGTGGGTGTGTGGTAGTGTAATTGACTAGTATACTAGAGCAAAAGAGCCAACTTCCAGGAAGAAACGGTGATAACTGGGCAGAAACAACCTGATAAAGTGGCGAAACCAGCCATTTGCCAATTTCGCAATTTCGCAATTTCACAATTTCCTTCGTTCTTTGTTGGGGGGGTTTCCCAATCGGGAAGGTGCGGTGCCCAATCGGGAAGGTGGCGGTCGGCTATTTGGCCGCGCATGTGGGTCTCGGCTGTCGGCTACCCAAAACAATAACAATGGCAAAACACTACTGCAGATATATTAAACACTATATAACTGAACTACAGACCCTTCTGCTCCTCTATGCTTCGTCATGGGGTCTCTTGAGGCCTCTGTGGATGCCAAGCACGCCCTGGTACCCCTCCATGACCGACTCGTAGGCGTCCTGCAACTTGCTCTTCACCATCGATGCATCCAGGCCTTCTAGTCCGTCTTTGTTCTGCAGGTAGATTCTCTTTTTGATCTTCAATCTAAGATCCTTGGTACTTCCGTTCGTGTACAGCTGGTACATTTCCTCTATTCTGGCATGTTGTCTCTTTGTCAGCTTCAAGTCAGCACAAGGACTAGCGATTTTCCGCTGTAAATCACATTTGTCTCTGAGTTCATCAAATTCTTCATTAGGATCTTCAACGGTGATTTCAACACACGTGTCGTCCTTCGTCCATTCTTCAACTATGCTGTTGTATAACTCTCTACCGATACCTTTCCCCTGGTACGGTGGGAGGATAACAAATTGTGAGATTCTGTTTTTGTATTTTGTAACTTCTTTGGTGCTTTGGAAATTCCAGTATTTATAAACAGTTGAATATCCAACAAATATATCCTTGTCATCAGATTTTTGATAAACGAGATAGAACCCCCAGTTCTTATCACTTGTGTCAATGAATGATCCACCCTCGATGAACAAAAGTGATAAAATCTGAAATCTCTTCAATAATTTTAATCCCGTAGGATCAGTGACATCAAATTTATAAATACTATAATCTTTACCTTCATTATCTTTGAACATACCGACTACTTTGTCACTTGGCAGTTGGAACTTTTCATTATCTATTTCATCTAACCATTTACCTTCATCTTTGAAAACGCTGTCCACGTGTTTATCGAACACCTCTTTGATATTCACGACATTATTTTCCTTTTCATCATATTTAAAGTTGAAAAACGGATAAAGAGATAAACAATCAAACACTAAATCGATTCTAAGTCCCTTATATCCATAGATGATTTCATTTTCAAACAATGGATATGTGAATTTTGGCTTGAATGTGGTTGCATGCGTTGGTTGTGCAATTGAAATATTGAAAACTTCATTCGACGAAATAGACATGATGAATAGCTTCTATATAATTTCGTTCTCCCAATGTTGTTACAGCTTATCAAAAGACTGCTTGTACTGTAATTTGTTTGTTAAGAAAAAGAAAACAAACCAAACCAAACCATGTTGAATTTTTCAGTTTCTTCATTTTCTCAACATGTTTTTTTCCATTTGATTTTAAGAACGTTACTCTAATCCAACATATCATAGTATATACTTTCCTTTTTTGTTTATTGACCCTTTATCAAGGTAATGCTGAAGCGTCCTCTCATACATACCGTCTCTCGTATACGTTCTATACGTACGGTTTTCCTTCCTTCTACGAAATTTGGGAGTAGATCAGATGACACTCTCATTCAATCAACTTTAAAACCGCAAACAACTAATGAATTATATGAATGGAACAAATCAAAACCAATCGAGTCCATTAATGAACTCTTCATTCTACATGATGGACCACCGTATGCAAACGGCCATTTGCATATTGGACATGCCCTAAATAAAATTCTTAAGGATATCATAGTTAGATTTCAATTATTAAGTGGTAAAAAAATCCATTATGTTCCAGGTTGGGATTGCCATGGATTACCAATTGAATTGAAAACATTGGAAAAGCTTAATAAAGAGAAAAAAGATTTGGAAAAATCATTGAAAAAGGAATTCAAAAAAACTGGTGATCAATCAGTCCTTAAACGTTTAGAAGATTTGAAAAAATCCAAACTATCATCCTCTGAAATAATCAAACTAGCTACTGATCATGCATTAAATGCACAATCCATCCAGTCTGAAGAATTTCAACAAATGGCAATTTTGGGAGATTTTGCTCATCCATATCTTACACTTCAAAATTCATACATTGCAAACCAATTACGTGTTTTTAAAAAATTCTTTGACCTTGGTCTTGTTCATAGACAAGAAAAACCAGTTTATTGGGGTTGTGAAAATTCAACTGCATTAGCTGAAGGTGAATTGGAATACAATAATAACCATGTATCCAAAGCAGCATATGTTAAGTTCCCAATACTAGGTTCATTGCACGGTTTTGATGATGTTCATGCACTGATTTGGACCTCTACACCATGGACCCTAGCTTCAAATTTAGCAATTTCATTCAATAAAGATCTTAAATACACAATCATCAAATGTGAATACGGGAACCTTGTTGTCTCTGTTGATCTGTTAGACAATTTATCTAAGCTTTTCAACTTTGAAAAAACTGGTGTTGAATTCAGTGGTAGTGAATTACTTAAGCATAAATATAGATCTCCAATTCTCAACAATGACAAAACATTCCCATTTCTCCATGGTGACCACGTTACTAATATAACGGGTACTGGTTTAGTTCACACTGCAGCAGGTCATGGTCATGATGATTATCTTGTTTGTTTGAAAAATGGTATTAAACCATATTCTCCAGTTGATCAATATGGTAAATATACCAAAGACCTTCCATCCAATTTGAAAGATTTTGTTGGCTTAAAAGTATTAGGGGATGGTAACAATAAGATGATTGAACTCTTAAAAGATTTGGACATTCTTGTCAATTTGAATGAAAATTATGTCCATTCATATCCATATGATTGGAGATCCAAGAAACCGATTATCATTAGATCAACGCCACAATGGTTCATTGATGTTAGTAAAATCAAAGATATTACAATTGAAAAATTGACATCCGATGTGAAGTTCCATCCGGAAAGAGGTATTAACCGTTTATCATCATTTATTAGAAATAGAAACGAATGGTGTATTTCAAGACAAAGAAGTTGGGGGGTACCAATCCCGGTATTATACCACAAAGAAACGGGGGAGGCAATCATGAATGATGATATTATTGAACACATTATTAAGGTTATAAATGTTGAGAATATTAATAACTGGTTTGAAAATGATATTTCCAAATGGTTACCTGAAGAATATAAACACCTGGCATCAGATTATGTTTTAGGTGTTGATACCATGGATGTGTGGTTTGATAGTGGATCCAGTTGGAAAACCATCGAATCATATTTACACCAAGAAAATTTATTAGATCAAGCAATTGAAAGGGGATATCTTTCGGATGTTTATCTTGAAGGTAGTGATCAACATAGAGGTTGGTTCCAAAGTAGTGTATTAACCAAAGTTGGTACATCCGATAATGAAGTTATTACTATGCCATATAAGACCATTGTTACACATGGTTTCACATTAGATGAAAGAGGTGAAAAGATGTCAAAGTCCATTGGTAACACCATCTCGCCCGTTGATATTTTAAATGGTAACAAATCAAACAATATTCCAAAGATTGGTATTGATGGATTAAGATTGTGGGTTGCACAAAGTGATTATACTAATGATATTAATGTGGGTAGTACGATTTTAAAACATGTTGGAGATAATTTGAAAAAGATTAGATTTACATTTAAATTTTTATTAGGTAATTTGAATGAATTTAATGGTGATGTTAAATATGATGATTTGAATAAAATTGATAAATACGTATTGAGCAAACTGTGGAAATTAAATGATGCATGTTTAAATGATTATAGAGAATACAACTACTTTAAAATAATTAAAAATTTGAATCATTTTATAAATGTTGATTTATCATCAATTTATTTTGATATTAGAAAAGATTCATTATACACGGATGATTTACTATCTTCGAAAAGAATTTCAACATTATACACATTTCAAATCATCTTAAAGTCTTTGGTTTCAATATTAGCACCAATTTTACCAATCATAACACAAGAAGTGTGGAACAATATGTCAAAGAATTTAACGAAGGAATTGAGTACACCATTCCACAGTGGTTGGTTTAATTCATCGTATATTAGACAAGATTTGGCAATTGAAGAGGAGTTTGGAGCTATTTTCAAATTCAAAGATTCTATTAATTTACTAGTTAATAAGTTGAAGAATGAAAAGGTCATCAATACACCATTAGAAGCTGTAGTTACGATTCCTAAAGATGATGTTTTAGATAAATACAGTGATGATGAATTAATGGATATTTTCGTTGTTTCGGGTATCAAACGTGGTGATAACTTAGAAGTTGTTAAATCAGATGATTTCAAATGTCCAAGATGTTGGAAACATAATTCAAAGAAGGAAGATCAATTATGTCAAAGATGTGATGACGTTGTAAATAAATAAGTAAATAGATTTTAATCATGTATATAGCTAGATAGATAGATAGATAGATAGATAATATACACAAACGTAATTAAATATTTTTCTTTTCATTGTCGACATTCTTACCACTTGATAGGATAAAGATAACAACAAAGAATAACCATCCAATGGTAACAACTCCATAACCAGCTAAATAGACGCTTGAATTTGGAATTTCCCAAGATCTTTGGAATTCATCATTGGCCAAATGTCTAACAGGAACAATATCTTCCATTACTAAATATGTCAAACCTTCTCTTTTGTAGTCCACCTTGAACTTGAACATACCATGTTGGTCAGGGATTTGGAAAAATGCAGAATATATGGAATCCATATCTGATTTTGAAGATATGTTAAGATTGAGACGTTGGTATGGGTCCAACATTGAAAATTCCAATTGAAGTGCATCGTCACCTTGGGTGATGTATGGAATCCAAGATTTAGAATTGTGGTTGTATTCGGAGACACCGATTTCGAAATAGGAATAGTCCTTTACTTTATAATAATCGTCTTCATCGACGAATGGTAATTCGTTTAAATCGGCATCAACTCTCTTATGACTGAACTTAGTTATTTTCAAAATGGATCTTAATTGGAGTGTCCATGTGATGACATCTTTGGATAGATTTTCGTTGAAAGTGGCGTCTACAAAGGGAATGGAGGTACCAAACCATGAGATTCTGGCATTGTTCAAACCTTGAAATGATGCAGCTAAATAACCTTGATTTCCTGAATGCCAGACATTGTTATTTGAATCTTTAGTAAATGAGGTTGGGCTGCATTGATATAGCGGTAATAAGTATGGCGAGTTGGATAATAAGGCAATGGATGCATTAGTGATGTCGTCGATATTGAAAGGGTCGTTAATAACATAGTGATTAAGGGCATTAGTATTTGAAATTTCAAGCTTGTTGTCGTTATGATAGTCAATGAATTGATAATCCTTTGGACTTGGATAAATGCCTAGTTGATTGAGGAAAATGGTGATGTCTAGTTGTGTACCGTTTGAATCGGAAATAACGATCACATTACCACCATTTTCAGAATATTTCAGTAATGTGTTGAAATCTATGTTTGAAGATATTTTTTTTGTTGAAAGAGGTAAAATTATTAGGTTTTTGTACAAAATTTGATCATTGACATCCAATAATTGTGTTTCTGTTTCCGAGCCAACGTTGGACACGGTGTATGATGATTCAATGGATTCCAAAGTATCAAGAAAATGTGAATATTCGACTTTATTATCTGTTAAAACAAGAGTATCAGATAGAAGAGCATAGGTCTGTGCTACAAAAAGAGCAAGCAGAACGCACAAACGTGAATACCAGTGCATTGTGGTGGTCTATTCTGTGTACTTATCCACTATTCAGGGGCAAGAAATGAATAGGAAAGAAATAGAGGTGTTTTCTTTATGTCAAGGAAAATTCACCAAAAACATGAAAATTTAAAGAACACGTCGCTTTCAAAGATGGGTCTTACAGTAGAGGAAACCAGCTTTATTCTACAAAGGTGGACAATTGCCATGATTGAACGGGAGAACAACGACATTGGCCAGACGTACATCCAGCTCACGAATGCCGAGGCGGCGGCGTCCCAGATGGAGAAGCTTCTGGACTCCATAGAGGCCAAGATGGAGCAGTTGGAACAGCTACAACGAGGCGAACACGACGTGGCCGAGCTACAGATGTTGGACGAGGACATCAGGACGTTGGACGAGCAGATGAAGAAGCTCGAGCCGTAGCTGGGTGGTTGTTTGTGTTGTGTAGTGTGGTGCATGCCCGTCCGTTTGTACAATAGTTTGTAGCAATAAGCAACAATCGGAGAAATTCTCAAGTCTGGCTGTTTTTTTCCAGTCTGTTTTTGTTTTGTTCTGTTCTGTTCTGTTCTGTTCTGTTCTGCTTGCACAAACAAACAATCTACAATGCCTGTGGAAGATCTCGACGCTACGGTGGTTCTTGCCAGCCCAGCCAACCCAAACACCAAGGTGACCATTCTCAAATACGGCGCCACCGTCACGTCCTGGACGATAGATGGCGTTGAACAACTCTGGTTGTCCGATGCAGCCAAACTGGACGGCTCCAAGCCGGTACGTGGAGGAATTCCGCTTGTCTTCCCAGTGTTTGGTAAGTCCAACAGTGCAGGGTTTGAGTCCTTGCCACAACACGGATTTGCAAGAAACTCCACGTGGGAATTTCTAGGTCAAACAGTGGCAAATCCTCCTACTGTCCAATTTGCGTTATCTCCTGAACAAGCCAATGCGGATGTGTACAGCAAGTGGGATGATGGTGATAACGACTTTACGTTGATTTTGACAATTGCGTTGAACGAAGACAATTTGAAAACAGACATTGAAGTGTCAAACGTTGATTCCAAGGCTTGGAAATTCAACTGGTTGTTCCACACATACTTGAAGATCTCCGACATTGAAGACACGTTGGTCAACAACTTACCGGGTGAAGAGTGCTACGATCAATTGCTTGCGGAAACCTACGTTGAGAAGGCCCCAGCCATTGGTTTCCACCAGGAGCTGGACAGAATCTACAAGAATGTTTCCACGGATAAGGTCCTGCAGGTTATTGAACTGGGCAAGGTTGTGCACAACGTCAAGAGGGACAATCTCCCAGACGTTGTTGTGTGGAACCCGTGGATTGACAAGTCTGGCGGCATGGCCGACTTTGAGCCCAAGTCCGGCTACCACCACATGTTGTGTATCGAGCCAGGGCATGTCCATGACTTTGTTGAGCTGAAGCCGGGCGAAACCTGGAATGCGTCGCAGGTCATCTACAAGGGAGAAGCCATCAAGCTGCAGTCCATCTAGTGTAGTGTATGGTATATAGTATACGATATATAGCAATTGCATCCGAAACACACGAATCGACCCGTCGTTTTTCATATAGGCGACTTTGAACTTCAGTGGCCACCAGGGCAGCTCTAGATACTCTTGTGATGCCGACTAACCGCCTCCATCAACTGTCCAACCTGCTTACACCTGTTGAAATTGCTATAGACCTACAGAAATACCTAATGGAGACAACAGAAGTTGTTGCCACTCTTGGCGCCCGCGTCGATCGACGTGCTTACGTAAGCTTCGTGATGGGAAACTCTGCTTTGTACTCTATGCTCCATACGACATAGTGTAGATCAGAGTGTAGGTTAGAGTGTAGATTACAGTGTAGACTACAGTGTTTGCACTGTGTGCACCTTTGTAATGCTGACAGAAGACTGTCGGTGCCCCCCCCCCTCCGTCCATGGCTCTGGCTGCTGGCCATGCCTGCCCTTTCCACGTCCCGCAAATCTTTGCTGTTTCAGGGAATAGGCGAAGCACAGAGACCATGTTGGCGGGTAATGGACCGTCCAAGTATTGCTGTATCGTCTTGTTTATCGTATCAGACACCAGTTTCCACGTTCTTTGGATACACTCCTTCTTCCTAGCATCCACACCCAACCAACCACACTAGCCATGTACATCCCTAACCAGTACCGTGAAACCGAGTGGGCCCCACAGGCAGAAGTCATCCAGAAATACCCCCTTGCCACCGTCATCACACACACCAATGAGGACGGTTTGATTGCTAATCACATTCCGTTCTATCTTCACGTGGACGAAACCACCGGCAAGAAGTACCTGCACGCCCATGTTGCCAAGGCCAACCCACAGATCCCATCGTGGAAAGCATCTGACCAAGTGTTGGTTGTCTTCAAAACGGACGATTCCTACATCACGCCATCGTATTATCAAACAAAGAAGGAAACCCACAAGGTTGTGCCAACCTGGGACTTCGGTTCCGTTCACGTGTACGGTAAAGCCACTGTTTTCGACGACAAGGAATGGGTTAGGGCACAATTGGACGCATTGACTGGCCAAGAAGAAGCCAGTAACGAATCCCAATGGACCGTTGACGAAGCACCAAAACCATACACCGATACATTACAAAAGGCCATTTGCGGATTGCAGATTGAAATCGTCAGAACCGAATGCAAATTTAAATTCGAACAAAAGATGAAGGACTCTGATATCGACGGTGTTATTTGTGGTTTGGCAAAAGACGGTAAGGACACTGTTTCTGATTTAGTTAAGAAATGTAATCATAGAAGTTAAATAAGCTAAATAAAAACAAATTTTATAAAGGACGTCTATAGATTTCTTTGTTAGCATTATAACCCACTTTAGTGTACAATAACTGGGCTCTGTGGTTGTCGTTGGACGTCATCCAATAGACGTTTCTGGCACCCATTTCATCAGCCTTGGCATAGACGTATTCGATCAAGTTTCTACCAACGTGTTTCAATCTTTGATCTTCGTCGACGTACAAATCATTAAGATAGATTTTGTCAGCCACGGTCCAGGTGTCGAGATGTTGTAGGTATTGTGCAATACCGATGAGTTTGCCTGTTTCCGGGTTAACAGCAACGGCACACCACATGTCGACATTGGGGTCAAGCAGTCTCTTGAAGGTGTAGTCTTTCACGTCCTTGGTCAGGGACGATTTGTAGAATGTGAGGTATAGGTCAAACAAACGGTCCCATTGCGGGTAATCTTCTGCAGTGAGGTCTCTAATCACAGCAGCCATGGATGTAGTGTAGTGTGGTGTTGTCTTGTTTTCTGGCTGGTAACTCACCTGGAAAACACCCTTATCTTTTATACAGGCCCCAGTCTGCAAAGAAAGGACCACCGGAAACCCAGGTCCATTGGCCAACCGCTAAGATAACAAGAACAATGGGTAATGCACGGGTACGAGAGATGACAGACCTGTGTGACAGGTGCTACGACATGCCTAAAGTGGTGAGTCTGGCGGCAGTGTGCCAGTGGTGTCGAGAGCAGGGTGGGAGCTGACCCTACATGGGTTGGCTTACTGCAGAAACGAAGCAAAACGAAACAAAACACCTGGGAACTGGACTGAATGTCCTACCACTCTGCCACCCCCAGAACAGCCACCTAACGGAGCCAAGACGGACATTAGGGAGGAAAAGTGCGACGGGGTGGGTCGAACAATGGACCCAGAACATGGCCCCAGACCCCCATTCTGGAATTAGGAGTTAGGGATAGCCAGGAGAGAAGGGTTGCCGAAACGCCATTTTCCAGGGTTGTTGGGGTCCCCCTATAAATTAAGCTCAGGTCGCCCAAGATGGCCTACTGTGCGAAAGTCAGCGGACCGCTTGTATACCATCAAAGGAACAAAGTAACAAACAAACAAACAAAATGTCAGATCTCAAGGAAATTAAAGCAATTGGTGTCATTGACTACGACGACTGGTTAAATCCAAAGGAATTCACCTACAAACCTCAAGACTTACGTGATAACGACGTTGAAATCAAGATTGAAGCTTGTGGTATCTGCGGTTCTGATAT
This sequence comes from Pichia phayaonensis, assembly GCA_030558305.1. Classification (NCBI taxonomy): domain Eukaryota; kingdom Fungi; phylum Ascomycota; class Pichiomycetes; order Pichiales; family Pichiaceae; genus Pichia; species Pichia phayaonensis. The sequence continues at coordinate 83,234 of JAJMSE010000019.1, forward strand.
CCATGCCGCAAAAGGTGATTGGGGTAGACCATACGTTCCATTAGCTGTCGGTCATGAAATTGTCGGTACTGTTGTTGCAGCAGGTCCAACTTCCAGACATAAAGTTGGCGACAGAGTCGGTGTCGGTGCTCAATGTGATTGTTGTAACTCTTGTAAAAGATGTGAAAGGGGACTTGCAAACACCTGTAAGAACAGTGTCATTACCTATTTAGGTGTTTATCCAAATGGTGCCGTCACTCAAGGTGGTTATGCTTCTCATATTAGAGTTAGCTCACAATTTGCTTTCAAGATTCCAGATAACTTAGCTACCAATGATGTTGCACCTCTGTTATGTGGTGGTATTACTGGTTTCAGACCATTATTAACCGCTGGTGTTAAAAAGGGTACCAAGGTTGGTGTCAATGGTATTGGTGGTATCGGTCATATGACCATCATGTTTGCTAAGGCTTTAGGTGCTGAAGTCACTGCTATTTCAAGAAACCACAAAAAGGAAGAATTAGCAAAACAATTAGGTGCTGATCATTTCATTGCTACTGAAGATGAAGACTTTGTCAAAAAGAATGAAGATTCTTTAGACCTCATTGTTAATACCGGTTTATCCTTCTCTGAAGGTTCAGTTGATAGTGTTTTACAATTATTAACTGCAGGTGGTAAAATGATCTTTATTACTGCACCTCCAGCAGATGAAAAATTAAGCTTAGCACCATTTACTTTACTGACTAACAACATCTTTATTGGTGGTTCAGCAATTGGTTCTCCAGAAGATATTGAATACATGTTAGAATTGGCTTCCAAACACAACATCAAGCCAATGATTGAAACTCTTGATATTAACGAAGAAAATGTTAAGACAGCTTGGGAAAGAATGGAAAAGGGTGATGTTAGATTCAGATTTGTTTTAACTGGTTACGATAAGTATTTCAAATGATTTTATAGTAGTTTTTTTGAGTTTTTACTGTGTATATTGTTGTAATGCAGTAACTCTGAGTATATGATCCATATTGATTAGATAAATCGATAATTAAATAAATTATAGAAAATACAAATAACTGGAAAACTATGTCTCCTTATAAATACTAATCTAATGTGTAATAATAATATAAAGGGAGATAGCTAATCACAAATAACAGATAATAATTTATCTATTGTATGTCGATTAGTCCATTTGTTATCAGCCGGTCTGTTATCAGTACGGCATTCCTTTCAACTTGTATGATGGGTTTTGAATTTGTCGTTAATAGGAGAATTATTATTTATTAGCGTTTTTTTAAAATAAAAAAAATGTAATTTGTAGGTAAAAATATTTCATCTCGTTAATCTGAACAATATATCATAATTGCATGTGGCTTTAAATAATAAATTCAATTACAATAATTTGTCCTCTTCTTTTATAAATATTTTATTTTTTATAAGATTTCAAACGTATTTAGAAATTTAATTAATTGTTAATACCTTGTTGTTTTTGACCAATTTAGAAAATGAAAGATAACAATAAATTCAAGTTTTGGAAAATTTCTAATACACCTCCTAAACACCTCCTATGCACCAAATTAAATATTTTTTCTTTTTCTTTTTCTTTTCTTTTCTTTTTTTTTTTTTCATTTATTATTATATTAAAACCCTCGCTGTACCTAACGTTCACAATTTTATGGTAATATGTAGTTAATTATGTGTTAATAAAGAGAATAATATTAATATTAAAAATAGTACTAAATAACAAAATAATTCATTACAAAGTTTACCAGAGCTCAATAAATCTCAACAAAGCCTGGTTAGCTCAATCGGTAGAGCGTTTGACTCTTAAGATTACTACAACAGTAGTGCAATCAAAAGGCTGCGGGTTCGAGCCCCGCATCGGGCTTAAATTTTTCCATTTCTTTTTTTTTCCTCGTTTTTTTTTTTTTAAAAAAAAATTTCTTTTTCAAATTCTAATTAAGTCTATATATATAATAAATAAATAAATAAATAAATAAATAAAGTAAATACAAATTAAATCCATACAAAATCAAACCTTTTCTTCATGAGATATCTCCAACTCATCAGCACTTGAATCAACTTCCACTGTAGGATCTTCCAAGTTACTCTTTGGACCATGATAGTATTTGTATTTGAAAGTAAAGAAGTAAATAATTGCGAGTATCCAGATACCACCATTAATTACAATACAATAATTCATATCTGTTTTGTCAACGGATTTAGTGGCCGGGAAACAAACCAATGCCACAATGAATGCCCCCCATACACAAGCAATCCAACCAATTAAAGGAGAGAAAACTGGTCCTAAATAGAAGGTACCCTTATTGAACTTGCTCTTACCGGTAGTTAATCTTAGTAAAATTGGTGAACACCAAGCAATGTAATTACCTAAAACACCAATGGAGAACAAAGCACTAGCTGCTGCTGGACCTGCTAAACAAAGGCATCCAAGGGCTAAACCAATTAAAGTTGCTAAAATAATGGCTCTAATTGGGACCCTTAATTTTTTGTTAACAATTTTGATGATATCACAGAATGGTAAACCATTATCTCTTGCAAATGCCCAAATTTGTCTAGAAGCGGCAGTTATAAGTGAACATCCCATCAACCACTGACAAACGGCCATTAATGACATTAATGCAATTGCCCATCTTCTTCCTAATGAATCATAAATAACTTGTGCCATTGGGAAACCAGTATCGGTGCCTAAAACTGCAGAAATATCTGGATTCATACAAGCAGTTGTACAAATTAAAATTGCAAATCCTATAAATCCACAAGCAGTAATTGAAGAGCAAATGCCAATTGGAACACCGTATGTTGCATTTTTCGCTTCTTCAGACATATGAACACAGGAATCAAAGGCACCAATGGTCCAAACGGCAGTCATCATAGAAAGACAGAATTGCCAACCAGTTGGCCAGTCATTAAAATTGTCAACTTCGCCGAAAATGAAACCTCTACTATTGAATTCACCTCTGTTAACTTTGGTACCGATTGGTAATGCAATTAGGAACAAGATCAACAAACCAGTATGACAAATGGAAGACACGGATTGTAATAGGGCCACATTTTTGGAACTTGCACACGAAATGAGAGAACCAAAGATAATACATGCTGCAAAGGTACCGTAGGTTTTACCTTCAGTAATAACAAAATCACCGTCCTTGGTTAAATAAACAGCAGCCAATATTTCTTGGGCATTACCGTAAAAGATGGAGACTGCACCGGAACACAATGCAATGGTGTTGGAGATACCAATGAAGAAAGAAACCGGGACTCTCCACGCTTCAGGCGCATAGTAGAAAGTCCAGTAGTATAAACCACCGGAGGTTGGAATTGCACTTGCTAGTTCGGACATACCTACACCAACGGTCAAAATGAAAATGGACGCAACGGCCCAAGACCAAACGGCACCTGCTGGACCAGCCGCTAACGCAGTACCTAACAACGAAGCAACGGAGGGAAGGATACCCATAATGGAATAGGCAATACTGAAGATTTGGAAAGTGGAGAAACGTCTTTTCAACTCCTGTTTGTAACCGATTTCGGCCAACAAATCGTCATCGTTGATGGCGATGGTAGCATCGATCTGTCTGATTTGGGAAGCCTGGGTGGCAATGTTGTGGATTCTGGACTGTGCAGAAGTTATAGGAGAGAAGCCGGATTTAATGGGGTTCAAGTCAGGCATGTTGGAGACGGTTGCAGAATGATGTCGGGAAGGGGATGGGATGGAAGAAGAGCAAGCAAAACAGATGTCTACTTATGACAGCAGCTGTCCTGTACTTGACTGTTTGTTGGCCTGTCCACTTATCTCCAACGTGGTTCTACCTGCCTCTCTTTATCTCTTTCCAGCACCTTATCTCTCTATCTCGTTATCTGTGTGCTTATCAGCAAATGCCCTAGCCGCCAAGAAACAAGTTGCCGTTTTGGGACACCGCGAATTTTTTTCTTTTTCGTTTTTTCGTTTCGCGCGAATTTTTTTTGTTTTTCCACTTTTTCGCATTTTTCGCATTTTTGGGTTTTCGCATTTTCGCATTTCATCGAATTCTGCAATGGAATGGAAACCTTCAGCATGTTTACAGGTGTAGATGATCAAAAGCACTCGTGTTTATCTCTAGAATTCCCCACCTCCCCCCATCACACCCCCCCCACCACCAGATGTCCGACATCAACATCGCACTCGCCACTCAGGACGTCCAGTCCGCTATCAAAATGTTCCCCGTCGAGCCCCTCACCACGCTCAAACAGGAAGCTAGGTTCATTGAAAACAACAAGATCCTTAAAAACGAACACCAATTCACATACCAAAACATCAATGGTTTGAACCACCAAGGTATCAAACAACTCGACAGAATCAAGATGTCCTTCGAATCCGGTCTTCTGGATGAAATCAAGTACGTTCTCAACCTCCTCATTGTTCTATCCAACAACAATCCTTCTAAAATCAACCTCAAAACAGACTATTCTTTCCTAATTGATTATTTGCTAAACTATTTGAACAATCCTAAAATCGAAATCGATATCAAAATAGACTCTCTGCTCATCATCCGAAATTTAATTCAAAACATCGATAACTGTCAAATTTTGAGTTTCAATTTGCTATTACGAGAAATCATTCTATCCTTCTTGAACATTTACAATAACTCTATTGACCATTTGAATTTCTTCGAAAATGACCAATTTAAAGAATTAATTAAGTACTCATTGGATATCATTGAAAATATCTCCAGTTATTTAAGTCCAATCAATTCCAGCGATTTGATCTTTAACAAATTAATCGAGATTTTCAAAATCAATAACGATAAAAATACCTCAATTACTATCCTGAGATCTATTAGTAGATATCTATATGGTTCAAACACAAACACGAACGATGCCAGTGTGTTAATCGATAATGATTTCTTGAATAAAACTCTCAGTTTCCTTATTTTATCAAACAACAACAACTCAATAGATGATGAAATCATCCTTACTTCACTAGACTTTTTGATCCAATATCTATCCATTAAGGAAGATAATCTGGTTGGATTGATTAACAATGATTTAAATAGAAAATTGATCCTAGAAAAAATCCTACCATTGTTGATGATTTATAAACAGAGTTTCAAAACAGAATTTAATGACCAGAATTTAAATTACTTAAGATTGTATAAAAGAAAGCTGAAAACTGATGATTTCAATAAAATCATTCCAATAATCAAGGAAAGAGAAGAAGACACACATGGTGATTTGTTAAATGAATTAAACAATATGAATGAACCTCAAAGGGCAACTTCTTGGTTAAGGTGTTGCTTTAAACCAAATAAATTCTCCAACATCACTCAAATTGAATTATGGAGAGCTTACGAAAGTCAGTTCAATAAAAAGAAATTGTTACCAGCAGTTGAATTTATCAAAAATGTGCAATTTGCATTCCCTCAATCAAAAGCCAAGGTCATTCATTTACCAAACAACGAAGGTAGAAAGTTCATCATCGAAGGGATTGAGCCAAGATTAAAAGTTGTCAATTTGGAAGTTGGTAAAAGCGATGCCTTAGTCAACTACAACAATGATTTGGTAAACAACCCTTCCAAATACTATAAACCAGAATTACCAAAATCAGAACAAATAGAAATCGAAAAATTTAACTACGGCTACAATGATTACCTCAAGTTGAATGAAATCAACGTAAGTACCTGTTTATTAATCAAAGAAATCTTAAAATATCCAATTGGGGTTGAAATGCTGAAAAAATTCAAATTTGAGTTTGTTCAAAATTGCATCTATGTTCCTGATTTGCTCAATTATATCTACGATGATATCATTGATGTTTTATAATCCATCCACTGTATTTGTTTATGTGTATTATTAATTCTATTTATCTATCCATGGTCAAATTATCGATTTCTTTCATTTTTTTCCATTCCCGATTTCCGATTTTCCACCTTTTTTTTACTCGTTTTTTTTCGTTCAACGCTTTTTCTTTTGAAAAACATGCAATCTTGAAAACTTTCCACCATCTTGTGGTTTGTTTACCGTTGGTTGTCACTTGCTAATCAACCCTTCGTCTGTAATCATCGTACCCCATACATAATGTCCTTTTCTCTGCCGGCATCATTGGCAAAGATCAGAGTTCCCAAAATACACCATACCTGGGCAAATACCTACCAATGCACGCCACAGTTTTATTTTCAACCAAGTAACATTGAAGAAATCAAAGAAATCGTCAACAATGCAAGAAAATTCAATAAAAAAATCATGGTTGTTGGATCGGGTCATTCACCATCCGATCTGACTATCACTGCCAATCCAATTAATGAATGGCTGGTCAATTTGGATAAATTCAATAAGTTATTAAATGAAAAAAAATCAAGTGATGGTAAATTCACCGATATAACTGCCCAATCAGGTATGAGAGTTTATCAATTAAATGAAATTTTAGAAAGTAAAGGTTTAGCCATTCAAAATCTGGGTTCAATCTCCGACCAATCCTTAGCGGGAATAATCTCAACAGGTACTCATGGTTCCTCACAATATCATGGTTTAGTTTCAAACCAAGTTGTTAATTTAAAATTAATCAATGGTTTGGGTAAAGAAATTAACTGTAATTCTGATGAAAACTCCGAAATTTTCAAAGCTGCTTGTCTTTCACTGGGTAAAATTGGTATGATTACAGAAGTTACATTTAGAACCGTACCAAAATTTCAACTGAAATCTGTTCAAGAAGTTATAAATATTGAAACATTAATTGAAAAATTCGATTCAATTTGGAATACCGATGAATTCATTAGAATCTGGTGGTTCCCTTACACCAAAAAATGTATCCTTTGGAGGGCTTCAAAGAGTAACGATCCAATTTCTCCGCCAAGGAAATCTTGGTATGGTACATTCTTTGGTAGATTATTTTATGAATCATTATTATATGTTTGTGTCAAATTTTTACCAAAATTGACACCATTTGTTGAAAAATTTGTCTTTTCAAGACAATATGGTCTGATTGAAACCTTCAATAAAAATGGTGATGTTGCAGTCCAAAATTCAGTCGATGGTCTGAACATGGATTGTCTATTTCATCAATATGTTGATGAATGGGCTTGTCCTTTAATTAATGGTCCTGATATAATTAGATTACTATCAAAATCAATTGAAGATGCTAAAAATTCAAATAAATTCTTTGTTCATTCACCAATTGAAATCCGTTGTTCCAATACTACCTTACCCCCAGCTAATGAACCAGAACAAGACTTATCTTCAAGAGATTTAATTAATAAAGGTCCAATTTTTGGTAACACATTAAGGCCATTTTTAGATAATACCCCAAAATTAAACTATGTCCCACTTGATAAAGTTACAAATTCTCAATTGACCATGTATATCAATGCAACCATTTATAGACCTTTTGATTATCCAACTGACTATAAAACTTGGTTCCATATCTTTGAAGAAATCATGGAAGCTGCTGGTGGTAAACCTCACTGGGCAAAGAATTATGACGATTCAATAGTCACAAAGGATCAAATTATGGAATGGTATGGTGATGATTTAGTCCAATGGAGAAATGTTAGATATCAAATGGATCCAGATGGTGTTTTCCTTTCTGGTAAAAACTGGTTAAAACGTAATGGAGTTGTTGAAGATGAATATCTTGAAGATACTATTGAGACTGTCACCACTACCAACACCGAAAAATCCAACCAACCATCTATAGAATGAAATATATTTACACTCTCTCATTGCTATTATTATTAATGTTGTATAGATTATAGATTTAACTGAAAATTGTAGATCAAATTGAATAAATTAATGAAAAATTATGTCAAAATTTTATCAACGCGTACAATTTTTGTTTATGTTTTGATTTGATAAATGTAACCTTTTTTTTCACTTTCTCTATTTTGTTAGACGAAACACGGTTGTTTTTAGGGCTAAAATAAACAATGTCTTCACCGTTTGCTGTTCTGGATAGAAAGAAGAAAAAAGATGGACCCAGTTTGGCAAAAAAATCATCTTCTTTGCCGTCGTTGACACGTTCAAATTCAAATCTGTCTGTTTTCAATAACATAGAATCTTATAAACAATCAAATGATTTGACTTTGAAAAGGTCTAATAGTTTAGCAGCATCCTCGACTTCATCATCATTATCATCTAATCATGAAAAACCTAAGAAATCTAGTCTAAGTTCTGTTTTACGAGCACAGTCCAAATTTTCCGGCAGATCATCAGTTATTTCATCAAAATCGAAAGCAATACTCAAATCATCATCCAACCCATCTATCTCCTCAACTCGCTTGAAAAGAGCTTTACCATGGGCAACTACCACTACTTCTATTAATGTTCGTCATGATATTAAATTGAAAGAACATAATATCATCGATAAGAATAAAACCGGCTATAGAAATAACCATATTACTACCACTACTATTGTAAATAAAGAAAATTCAAATCCAAATTCATATTTACAAGGTATTGATACCACTGTTTATGGTTTTGACCTTAGTGATGAACAAGAAAAAGTGTTAGACTTGATCTTAAATCAAAGAAAGAATATCTTCTTCACAGGTTCAGCTGGTACGGGGAAATCGTTCCTTCTGAAAATTATTATTCAGAAATTACAAACCAGATATGGTAAGAATAACATTGGTATTTCTGCACCAACCGGATTAGCAGCTGCCAATATTGGAGGCCAAACAATCCAGCGATTGTTTTCTATTGGGTTAGGTAAAGAATCCAAAGAAGTGTTGTTAAGTAAAATTAAAAATAATATGGACAAATATATGTCATGGAGAAAATTAAGCGTTCTTATAATTGATGAAATCAGTATGTTAGATTCTGAGTTATTTGAAAAACTAAATTATTTAGCTAAAAAAATTAAAAGAAATGAAAATCCATTTGGTGGTATTCAAGTTATTATTTCAGGCGATTTTTTACAATTACCACCAATTAATAAGCTTAATTCATCATCAATTAACTATTGTTTCAAATCAAATGCATGGAAGGAAATCATCAATGAAAGTGTTATTTTAACAAAAGTTTTCCGACAACAGGGTGATTCTGAATTAATTGATATTTTAAATTCTTTAAGAATAGGGAAAATTAGTCCAAAAGTTGAAAATAAATTAAGACAATTAAGTAGACCAATTAATTTTAATGATGGTATTGAACCAACAGAATTATTTCCAACTAGAAATGAAGTTGATAGATCAAACCTGATTAAATTAAATGAATTAAATGGTCCTGAGATTTCATATAATTGTAAAGATGTTTCAGCTTTAGGAACACCAATTGATGAAAGAGTGAAAAAGAATTTTGAATTATTAATGTGTGCACCAATTTTAAAATTGAAAATGGGTGCACAAGTTATGTTAATTCAAAATGATCCTGATAGGAACTTAGTTAATGGGCAATTGGGTATTATTGAAACATTTCTCACAAGACCAATATTCCAAAGTTATATTACAAGATGTGGTAATGATTTTAAACCTTCCAAATTGGAAATTTTGCGTAAAGTTGGTTTGATGTTATTTAATAAAAAAAAGGTGTCAAATTCATTAGAATATGATGATTTATCCTTAGTGGACGAACACACAGCCGAACTTATTAATGAATTATTAAGAAGTTATGATCCAAAGGATGAATTATTACCATTGGTTAAATTTTCAACAAAGAATGAATTTGAATCAATTCCAATTTTAATTGACTATAAAGATTTTAGTCCTGATTTTTCATCCTCAGCACAAGCAAATCAAAATTTATTTATCCGTAGACAACTACCAATCATTTTATCATGGTCAATGTCCATTCATAAAAGTCAAGGTCAAACCTTACAAAGGGTTAAAGTTGATTTACGTAAAATTTTTGAAAAAGGACAGCTTTATGTGGCAATTAGTAGATGTGTTTCATCAAAGGGACTTCAAGTTTTGAATTTTGATCGTCGAAAAGTTTTTGTAGATGAAGAAGTTATATCATTTTATAATTCTATCAGTAGGTTTAATTAATAGAAGTTTTTTATTTTGACTCGATGGAATTGAAATCCGTTTCCATTAATAAAACCGATTTTTTCACTTTTATGAAGTGAACCTACAATCAAATTAATAATGGGTTATTTGTTATGCATAAGTTTAAAATTGAAACCGACCTTTTAATCTTTTCTATTTCCTAATTAGGAAGAACTTTGGGATGAATGAGAAGAAACTCAGTTTTCATTTTCCATTTTCATCTTTTTTGAATGATGAATTTATTATAATTATTGCTATTTCTTGTTCAATTTCACATATTTCCCTATCGAACAGATGTGGATTATAGATGTCCAAGGACCAGAGCTGGGAGAAGATGGTAGTCCTATATTTTTCAAGTCTTTTTTGTTAGATAATGGAGTTACGTATAAATTAGGACGTGCGTCTGATTGTGACATAATTATTCAATTACAAAAAATCTCAAGGTATCAAATGGAAATAAGCGTAAATAATGAAACTGATCAACTCCAGTTGTTAAATGTTGGAAGTTCGACATTTATTTATGACGAAAGCACAGAATTTAAATGTAAGAATAAGAAGTTGTTGAAATTGAATAAAGATTCATCATTTCGACTGAGATCATTAAATTGGAGATTCAATGTTTTTAAATTACCAAATATTAAGATATCACAGTATTTGAAGGAACAATTGGATGAGTTATTACCTCTTGAAACTGATAATACGTTAAATGATGATCAGGTTTCAATAAATGATGAAGTAAAACGGGTTATTTTACCACAGGCATGGATAGATCAGATCAAGTTAAAAGAGTGGGAAACTAAAGGCAAATTATCTGATTATGTTATTCCTGAAACAGAAAAAGAAATCATATGTCTGGATGATAACAATGAAGAAGAAAGTGGAGAGAAAAATGGTATCATTCTCAATGAAAATCAAATGATTGATATAAAACCAATGAGTTCAAACTCCCAATTTTCATTAGCAAATCGTAGTTCCCGACGAAATAGAAAAAGTCAATTAGATATGATGTTTGATGAAATGGATGACGTAGAAGATGTTGAAACTTATACATCACAATTCACTCAAAAGAAAGAACTACCAAAGTTGAGTTCAGTTAAAGAATTGGTGGAAGAACCAATTGTGTCAGTTAAAGAATCGGTCAAAGAACCAATTGAGTCAGTACCTATATCAATCGATGACATGAAGAATGATTTATCAAATTTGTCGTTAAAGCGGTCTTTATCAACACCAATTGAACAACAAGATGATAATGTACCACCGATTAAGAAACCGAAAACAAAGGTGAAATCACAGTCTGTAATAGAAACACAACCGAATAATAACAGTTTTGTGGGTAGTTTAAAAAATCCAAATGGATTAGTAGATGTTTTTAAGAAAACTAAACAATTAAAGATGGATAAATTGTTGAATGATGAAAAAATGGTTAATGATTTGAAATACAGCAATAATAACATGGTTAAAATTAAAAAATTTCATGTCAAATTACAAGGAAATAATGGTCAGAGTAACCCGAAAATATATTCAAATTACGGGATGTCGTATGGATCTGATCCAAAGTGGAAAAATAGACTGAACTATTCAAAATTTCATAAAATTTCGAACGGATCAAATTATAATCCAATTATGGATAGTACAATTAAAACAATTGGTTTCAAAAACTCCAACTATAAATCTGATGAGTTACAAGTCAATTTAAATCAAAATGATGATATGATACCCGATTTAGATAGTATGTTTCCAAGCGAAGGAATCAATACTGTGCCGTCAACAACCCAACGTTCCAGAGAGTTGACTTTATTTGTTGAAAGTGATTATGAAGATACACAGAATAATAATATAAGCGATTCATTTGATGGAGCTGCCAACTTCAGGAAGAGAGAAACAAACACAAACACAAAAACAAAAACAAATAAAAATTCAAAATTTGAAGCTAGATCAGCTTCACTTTCAGTTGGAAATTCGAATTCCAATTCTAATAACTATAATACAAATACCACCACTTCAAAGAGAAAAATTTCATTAAACGATGATAATTACAATCGAAATAATTTTAATATTGGTAGTGATGTCGATGATGACGCACCGGTTTTCAAATCACGTAGAATATAGAAACCTATTTCTTTCTTTGGTTTTTCCATTTAAAAATAGTTTTACCATCCTTAACTATTTTCTTTTTGGAACCATTTTTCATTAATTCTTTTTGTAATTGTAACTTATTTTTAACTTCAGTTAATTGATTTTCTCTTTGAATTCTTTGCTTTAATAGATCTAGTTCTTTCTTTTTATTAGCTAAGGAATCTTCCAAAGATTCCGGATCTTGATCGAGGTTCAAGTCAATTTTAAGCAATTGCTCTGTCTTTAAACGATTCTCTCGTCTTTTAAGTAATTCTTTATTAGTTTGAAAATATTCATCAGCTTTGAAATTGTCAAAATCCTGTGTGTTATTAACGAAAACGGTATGTTTACCATTACTTGAGAATAAATTGGAGTTTTGTAAACCATTTGCAATTTTTTTGGATTCCTTTGAAGAAATCATATTTAAATAATTTAAATCTTGACCTTTCATTAATAAAACTTGATCATTTGATAAATTTTCGGAAAATTCACGTTTCTGAATCAAAATACCATCTTCATTAGTTTTTCGATTGGTCATTGCATGATAATATTCATCTTCATTATGTGTCTTAGCCTTTTCCTTTAAGAGTTTTAATTTTGCTTCGTTTTTATGGAAATTTGCACTTCTTAGTTTATAATCTTTTTTTTTCTCTAAAAGACCAAATCTAGCTCTGCTAGAAATCTGGCCTCTTTCTCTATGTTGTTTTTTCTGGATATTATGCACGAGCTTACTCATGATGTGGTTGTTGTTGTTGGGAAAGGGGTAGACACTAGATAAATTAGAAACAGTTTAATAATTTTGAAAAAAGTGAAAAAAAAAAAATTATTTTTAAAAAAAAAAAAATGAAAAATTTGTGAGAATTTCTTTTCAAGTTAAAAACTTGCGGTTGGGAAGTTTTGCGGTCAAGAAAGATAATAGATAAATAGATAATAGATAAATAGATGGATAGAGAGTATAAATGCTACACAATTTGTAGATTATGAAGATGTTTTGGAAATAAGTTTGGCAATGTGGATACCCTTTTCCTCTTCGGATTTTCTGGTGATGACTTGTAAACAAACAGGCATTTTGTCAAACACCTTTGGATCCCATTGTTCACGAATGTACTCTTCCTGAGTTGATCTTGCAGGTCTGTTTGGAAGTTCGACATCAATGGTGGCATCCACAACACCCAATGGCAGAACAACACTTGAACAATCACATAAATTGCAGACACCGGTATAGTCCAAGGACGATCTAGAATGTGGTTCAACTGAAGTTGATGCCATGACAGGAGCAATAACGGCATCCAATTTCAAATCGTCCCAGAATTTCAAATAGCTTTGTTTAATTAGGTACACTTCATCACAGAGAGCCCACCATTGTTGAATGGTTAACACATTTCTAACTTTATGTGGATCAATTAAATAATCGAGCAATCTATGAATTGGTTCACCTGATTTCTTGCATTCATCCTTAATTTCCTTACCTGCATCAGCACCGTAAACGTCGAATAATGCCTTAAGTAATCTTTGATGTTCAGGCCATTGGACTGGAACAACTTCAAATAGTTGCGAATTTTTTAAAGAATTCTCCACATTCTTTAAAGTTCTAGTGATAGGTGGTAATGGTTCAACATTACCACTATCAGACCAAACACCGATTTTAATTTTCTTTGGCATATCGACGTTTTCCTTCCATTCAATTGCTAAAACCTTTGGATCCAATGTCCAGCATTTTGAACCAACAACAACCTTCATGATGAATTCGATTTCTTCCAAAGATTTTGCAAGAGGGCCAATAACCGATGGAATACATAACTGTGCCTCAGCGGAGTTCGTAACTCTTAAGTAACTGACTCTTCCCACACTCGGTTTGAGACCGTAGACACCATTGTAAGTGGCAGGGATTCTGATACTACCACCAATGTCGGTACCAAAGCCGATTCTTGCACCACCGGCTGCAATCAATGCACCTTCACCACCCGACGAACCCCCCGATGATAAATTGATGTTTGCTCCACTGTAAGTGTATGGGAACAAGTTCGATTCTGTCTCCGGCGCCATCATTGCCATTGGCACACATGTTTTAGCAAAGAAAACTGCACCCAATTCCAACAATTTGTCGGCCAATAGTGCATTTTCGGGCTTGTATTCAAACGCCTTATTAACATAACCAATTGATGATGCAACACCAACGAGATCAACCTGATCTTTCAAAGAGATTGGTATACCGTGTAGAATACCGACCGTCTTCTTATGTTCAGCATAGTAGTCATCCAACTCCTTTGCCCTCTTTAACGCTTTATCAACAAAGATTTCCGAACAGCAATTGAGAATCTGATGTGCTAGCATTGCACGATGGGTGAATGCAAAGGTCACCTCATACGAAGTCAACTGGCCGGCACCAATCAGCTTGGACAATTCCATCACCGACTTAGTGGTGATTGCAACTTCGTTTGGTGGCAAAATGGTGTCCAAATAGTCACTGGCCTTGACAAAACCCTTAGAAACCATGTCATTTTTCAAACCGGCGTCTCTCCAGTCCTCAGGAACGGAGTCTGCTAGAACTGCTCTTTTCCTTTCCACTATGTCTTCCCAACTCATGGTGCAGCTGGCTGTGGTTGTGGTGTGTCTGTCTCTCCACCAGAAGAACAAACAGCCTTGGTGGTTTCAACTGCCTTTTGTATGAAACCACCAAAGCTGTTGGCGAGCAGACTTCCCAATGCGGCAGTTGATAAGCGGCCACCTGTCGTACCAGGACGGACATTGACCAACACTGATAGCAAATGCACTGATAACAACGGTGGCCACCGCAACGGCTGGCCAGTTGGCCGCCCCGAAGGGTATATAAAGGGCCGTGATCCTGTTCGTCGGTTGGTTAGGTTGTTCTGTTGGAATCGGTGGCAAAACAGAAGGAAAAAAAACAAAGGGAAAATGCCAGACGCTTTCCCTCCAATTTTAAGCCAAGGTTATGGTTACGGTTATGCAGTCGGTTTGGGTGCAGCATTTGCTATTCTCATGGCGGTATTGACCAAGATATTGGCCAGGTTCATGGGCCAGGTGCAGAACTCTGAACGGTTTTCAACGGCGTCAAGAAACGTCGGATCAGGTTTAATTGCTTCGTCAACGGTTTCGGCATGGACATGGCCAGCAACGTTGTTGTCAAGTGGTGCATGGAGTTATTCCCATGGCATTTCTGGTGGTTTCCTGTATGGTTTTGGTGGTACCGTTCAAGTCACCCTATTCTTGTTTTTAGCATTGCAGATCAAACTAAAGGCACCAACTGCACACACAGTTTCCGAATGTTTTAAAATTAGATTTGGTAAGGCTGGTCACTGGGTTTATTTATTGTATTGTATTTCGACCAATATTTTAATTTCTTCGTTGTTATTATTAGGTGGATCACAAGGGTTCGCAGCAACTACTGGTATGCACGTCGTTGCCGCAAGTTTCCTTTTACCATTAGGTGTTATGGCGTACACTGCATTGGGTGGTTTAAAGGCAACTTTCATCTCGGATTGGATTCATACCGTTATTATTTTCATTATTTTGATTGTTACCATGTACACGGTTTATTGTTCATCATCCTTAATTGGATCACCATCCAGAATGTATCATTTATTGAAGGAAGCGCAGGAAGTTTTCCCTAGTGAAACGGGTCAGAGTTACCTATCATTCCACGATCCAGCAATGTTTTTCCTTACTTGGTCTGTGATGTTAGGTGGTATGTCTTCCGTCTTCGGAGACCCAGGTTACTCGCAACGTGCTATTGCCAGTGATGCAAAAAGTGTTTTCCAAGGTTATCTTATGGGTGGTATTTGTTGGTGTATTATTCCAATTGGTTTAGGTTCAAGTGCCGGATTAGCAACAAGAGCATTATTAACAAACCCAATTTCAGTCACCTATCCTAATCCATTATCAAGTGCAGAAGTCGATTCAGGTATGCCAGTTATCTATGGTATGTATATGATATTGGGTAAAAGTGGTGCAGCTGCCGGTTTATTAATGTTATTCATGTCAGTCACTTCAGCTACATCAGCAGAATTAGTTGCGTTTTCATCTGTTACAACTTACGATATTTACAGAAACTATATTAAACCAGCTGCAACAGGTAAAGATTTAGTCCGTGCATCACATATCTCTGTCTTCGCATTTGGTATTTTTATGGGATGTTTATCTGTTGTTTTCAATTATATTGGTGTTACCGTTGGTTGGTTATTATCATTCATTGGTATTATTCTAGCACCAGAAGTTGGAGCTGTTACAATGGTTTTGTTCTGGCCACAAATGACTAAATTGTCTTTGCTTATTGGTGCACCTTTAGGTACTTTGACAGGTATTGGATGTTGGATTGGTACAACTTATGTATACGGTGGTCATATTGTTAATAAAGATACACTCATGACTGCAAAGGCCACCTTTGTTGGTAATATTGCAGCTCTTTTCAGTGGACCAATTTATATTATCCTTATCAGTTTGCTTAAACCTGATGCAGAACCATTCGATCTAAAATTATTAGGCAGAGAAATCACAATGGCAGATGATTGTGATAAAGAAGAAAAGGAAGCAATCATTATTACAGAAAATGATGAAAAGATTTTAAAGAGACAAATCATCTACTCATTTTTATTTAATTTCTTCATTTTGGTACTTGTTTATGTTATGGTTGCATGTGTCTTGTATGGTATCAATAAAGATTTCAGTGAATCTTCCTTTGTCGCATTAATTGTTGTTTGTTTGATCTGGATTGTTTGTGCTGCAGTATATGTTATAGTGTTACCTTTATATCAAGGACGTCATTCTTTGAAATTTATCATTAGCCATTTAATTAAATTCAAATTACCAGAACATCCAATGGGCTGGACACCAGAGGATGATTTGCTCAGAGACGAAAGTGACAGTGAAGGATTAATTTCTGACTCTGCTGAAGAAGTACATGTTTTAGCAGAACAAAAGTCATAATAGGCCTAGTCGTGTAGGTTTCTTTAGAAGTTTGTAGCTTTAAATTTGCTTGATATTTCAGTTTTGCCATTTTTTTCACACCTTCCTATTTAGGCAATTTTTTCGATACAAGTGTTTCGTTGTTAAATAACCAGTTAGTTAGTGACTTTACTATGTAGTCAGGAAGATACAACATAGTCTAAAACCGAGAAACATAGACGATAGGGGAGAAACACCCACCAGGTAATTAAAAACGGACATCCAGTACAACATGGATGAATATAGAATGTGAGTAAATTTGAGTGTTTCTGTTTTTTGATGAGTCAGTTGTCCAGGTATGATGGCACTCTCTAACCAACAGCTGGAACTAATTACCTTCCCCGTCTCTAGATGTAACATGGGAGACACCTGCTGTTGTTTCTGGAGATATGTACGATTATCGATTCAGAATTATACTAGTTACTCAGATTCAATTGTCACTTTCATTGCTTCATGCAAGCTAATCACTTTTATGGTATTATAAATGTAAATGTAAATCTTATAAAAATAAGTCTGTTCTTTTCCTACCACTTAGGAAAGGCGGATATTAATAAATTTGTTATGATAGGACAATTTATTGTAGTTACAGTGCGATCTCTTATAAATAATTTAAAAAGTCATATAAATGTTGTTTTAAAGTAAGTTCATTATCGCTTTCATCATAACACACACCGTATTTCTTCAAGTATTGCTTAATAGTACCCTTTCTGACAATATCCTCAACATTGCCCTTGCTCACAGGGTTGATAACAAGATCGTCATAATCTTCTGGATATGTTCCATCAAGAAATGGGACTTTGATGAAGGGTGATCCGCTTTTGTGTTTGGAGAGTTCGGAGTTTTGCATGATTGCCAAATAGGTGTTGTTTCTCCTAGCTCTATCTTGGACACTTTCAAAGTCTTTGACAACAGCACCTAAACGTTCCACCATCTTTCTCTGTGACTGTTGGAGTTCAGCAATATCATCATCCATCTTCCCCATGAGATCCTCATACATAGCTTTCATGGAATCAGTGGCAATTTTGACTCGTTTGTTTCTGTTAAAACTGATGGTAAGATTAGCGTGACAATCAAAGGGTCTTCTACTTCCGGTATCGTACATATCAAAACCCGTATTTAGATCTTGGTTTGGGTTTTGACCTTCTTCTGACATTATGTTATTGGGATGGAGTGTTTGGACCTATGGAATGTTCAATTAGTGTAAAAAATTAGTGGAAATTGTCAGATGCTAAGTGGACTCTGACAATTCACAGGACTGGCAGGTACAACAATTAGCTTGTTGTTGACGTACAGCTTCGGAGTGGTTTTCTACCCACCTAAAACCAAATCAATGTTGAAAAAAAATGTCCAGTCGTTCTAAGGGTTGTATAACTGCTGGTATCCGGACAAAAGCTAGACGTAGATCAGAAAACTGTGGGTTCCACAAGAAGAAGTTGGAGTAAAGTTTGGGGTCAAAACAGAACTTGACCTTGTCTCTTTTTAAAAGAGAGAAATGTGAGAAATGTGAAAATGAAATATTTCAATTTGGATTAACGTTATTGTATAAATGTTTGTATAAATGTTTGTATCACTGTTTGTAGTTTCTCCTCTGTCGTTCCCCAATACCAGAGAAAACGCCATTTAGACTCTAAATGCCATCGTTACATTATGTGGTCCTGTGTTCGCTTGTGCTTAAAAGGCCCATATTGGTCACCTCAAGAGATCCGCTGGAAACGATTGATAGATTAAATAAAATAACAAGTTTTTGGCCGTTAATAAATACACAAGTAACATCAGAGGAGACCATTAATGGAATATCGTTTTTTCCGTTATCACGTATCACCTTGGAAGATCAGCGTGTGTTATATAGAAATATCAGAGGTACGAAATATCCTTTGATACTCGTAATAATGGATGGATCACTCCTGGATAAAAAATTACAGACTCAACTGTTATTTGATTATTACGATGATATCGAATCAAGTTTAGTGACCACTTATAAGCTTGATAACAGTCTAGGTCAAATCAGAGAAACCGTTAACAATATCACGATTACAACAGAGGTTAAAACTTACATCTATGATTTAATTGTTCAATTACGATATTCGAGATTCATTAAAGGAGGATTGCCAACGTATTTGTTGTTTGATTTAACAGATTTCATTAAATTTAAGGCCTTTATATTAAAAAAGACCTTTGTTACTCCAACGTTGGTTAAAACATGTTTCAAACAAGTATTACCATTAAGACTTAACTTAATTGAACCTGAAGAAGACCCAACTTTAATGTACGGTTCAAATCCTGTATTGATTCAACAATTAGTTGAGGCAATAGATGTCCATGATGTGATTGACATTGCAATTGCAAATGTGAAACCTCCAATATAGACCATCTGGAAAAGTAATCATGTCACAGGCTGGAATGGTTCAGTCTTAAATGATATTTTGTCGTTAGTATGAATAATGACAGTGATTTTTGATGGTTTTGGGAAAATAAATTACACTGTGTAAATAACAAGATTATAGGAAATTATGAAAATGGCTTATGTGTGGGTATAGGTGTAATTGTATGTAAAACTTAATACCTCTTATTATGGCCACTGAAATAGCGTTTGAAGTAACTTTAACGAAATGTTTTTATACAAATGCTTTTATACAAATGTTTTTATACCAAATTTTGTATAATAAATAAAGAGTAATCTAAGAGAAAGGAAATACACAATTCAACAATCTAATAATCTAATACTTAACAGACCAGTATTTAATACAAACATCAGAACCCACTGAAACAATAGCATTTTCGTCTAACCATTCGACACAGTTAACACCTTCTTTATGAGCATTTAAAAATTTGATATTTCTTGATGGCTTTTCAATTGAATAAATATATAAATTGGTATCTAATGAACCAGATAAAACATATTTATCATCTGGTGACCATTTAATGGAATTAATCTTTGATGTATGGAATGCCCATCTTGATGTAATTAAGGTAAAGTCTTTTAAACTGTATAATAAAATTTTACCTTGAATATCACCACATGCAAAATATTCATCATTTGAGGAAATTGAAATAACTGTTGGTTTACTACGTAAATAATTGGATTCATTGAGTGAATTTAACTCCAAATCATAAACATGAATTTGGAAATTTTTCAAATCTGTAATAATAATAAAACTTTCAGAAACATCAATACTTGATGCATCAAAGTTTAATTGTTTGGATTTAATAAATTTACCATTTAAATCATAATATCTAACTTCAGTTTCAAATAATATAACTGCAAATTTAGAATTAATCTTTAAATCAATTGGTTGCTTTCCTAAATCATCCAAATTAGAAATTTTCAATGAACTAGTATCAATTTTATTTAATTTATCATCCCAGGAAATGGTCATTAATGAATCTTTGTCAACTTGCTCAATTGCCAAGACCAAACCTTTATGCTCATCACCTTCAACTAAAGCATCCTTCTTTCCATCATGTTGGTAGATTTTACCATCGTAAGAACCAGTGAAAATTACGTTTGAATTTAATAGTTTTGTCATTGAAGTTATACTAACTTGATGTGAACTTATAGTTTCAACTGGTTTATCGGAATCTTTATTGAAAGTATAAATGGTACCATCTAAGGTTAAACCAACAAATTTATTTTCATTAATTACCAAACAACCCAAAAATTGATTTTCAATTTTATAATTCAAGTTCCATTCATTTAAAATTTCACCTTCAATGTTGATGATTCTTAAATATGCATCTGCACTGGCAATAAGGAATGATTCATCATTTATCCAATCAACTGAATAAATACCACCTTTGGAAAGATCCTTAAAAGACTTAATTAAATCACCTGTATTACCATCAAATAATGAAATAATTCTGTCAACTCCAACACTTGCAGCAATTTTACCATTTGGAGAATACTTGACCATTTTAATAAAATTATTGTGGACAGTTTTATTACTTTGGTTAAATTTAAATGGTGGACCTTTGAAGAAAACAACGTTTGAATCATCACCAACAGTAAATGCAGAATAAGGTCTTGTTGGTTTAATTGCAACCGAATTGATTTGACTTGAATGTCCAATGATTTCTCCAATACTATTACCTGAATCAAATGAAAAACAGTGTCCAAATTTATCACTACCATTACCAACGGCAATGATTCTCGTACTATCTGCATCCCAAGCTAAATCGTTGATTTTATTACCTAAAACTTTGAATTCTGATTTAAGTATCATTTCAGGTTGTGAACAATCCCAAATTAAAACATTACCAGCATCATCACCAGATGCAACATAGTAACCACTAGGTGAGATTTTAGCTACTGAAACTGGGTATTTATGACCATTAAAGATCCAATTTTCACCAGCCTCATCTAAGGAACGTAAAACAACACATTTACCGGATGGATAAATAAGTTTATTTCTCAACTTATCATATGATAGATGGGTAGTAAATGCTCTTTTTGTAGTAGGATTGCCTACTGTAGTCTTTTGTAACTCAATTGACATGATGTGATTGCAGTTTGCCACTTTGAACAATGACAAAACAGGTGGCAATTAGAAATAGATTTCACAACATGAATCGAGCAAAAATTCATGTTACGAGTTACAAAAACGGTAAAAATTATGGAGTATATCAAAAAAAAGAAAAAAGAGATAATAACAAAAATATTGCACAATGTACAAACCAGGAGACAGTCTACTTCTTCGGCTGTTTCTTCATCACTGGACGGAAGAGTTGTCCCTCTTTGGCAACATCTAGCCATTTATTGATTACTTGCATCGGCAGTCCCTGCTTTTCATACATACTATAAAGTGACATTTCGGGATCTCCATTGGAAAGTAAATGTTGCTGTAAAATGAAGTAGGAACAGAGATATATCAACCTTTCAAAATCCATTAAGGGATGGTTGTATTTACGTATGTCCATTAACACAGTATCAGATAGGATTTTATTAGTTGTTTGATTTTCTTTATCCTTTGTTTCCTCATCTTGCTGTTCCAAAATACTTTGACGGAGATTGTAAAACATATCATTCATTGGAATCTCATTCATCGACACTGCCAATGTTTCCCTTGGAATTTCATCATTGTCATCATCAACATCCATTTTATCGATACAATATGAATCAATTAAATCGTCCATTTCATCCTGTAATTTTGGATCTTTTATTTTCATATTTAAATAGTTTGGTAAATTAACCAATTTTTCATCATCTTTGAAAATTGTTTCAACGAAAATAAAACAACCAAAATCCATTGATCCCCTCATTTCAGTTAGTTTGTCAACATAACCTTGCGGAAAAAGAACGCCGTATTTGACATCGTTACCATTTTTTTTAACAAATCTAACAGTTGCAAACACTTTTGTTCTAATCATTGAGTATAACAATTCGGTAAACATAAAAGTGTCCTTTTCAACCAATGAAGTACCATCTTTTTTAATATTTTTGCTATATGGTAAAATAATCAACGAATCTTGTTTAAGATACCAAGGTGGGATTTTGTTTTTTGGGAAAAATCCAGTAATTATCATGGATTTTTCTGAATTTAACTGTAAAATATCATTTGGTAAATCGGTTATTAAAAAGTTCGACGTTCCGAATTTATAACCATCAATTATCAGTTCGGGATTATTGATTTCTTTTAGTTCTTTCTCCCCCGTTTTATCATCCTTAATATCTTCGTATTGATAAATATATTTTTCGTTAATTTTGGTTTGAGTCTTTGGATCAATAGATTTGGATGTTATATAGTCAGTCAGTGAACTCCTTTTAACAAATGGGTATGCGGATATATTAAACTCCAAGTCTGGTATGTCTAAAATTTTTAGCTTATAAGAGTAAATTTCAACTGGTTTTTTAAACTTTGGTGTGATTAATGATTGTTTGGTTAACGAAGTAATTACTTCTGGTATTGTATACAAGAAATTATTTTCATTATTTTCATTTATTGATAAAATTGAATTATTTAGAAAATCTATATTTTCATCGTGTAGCTCAGTGTCTGTATCAGAACTAAAACAGTCAATGCATACCAAATTTATATTAGAATATGATTTTAAATATGTTTGTAGTTTTTCACCATTTTTTCCCCAATTGTAATTGTTATTGAAATCTGAAATTATAATGATATCGCAAGATTTTAGTTTATTTGCTGTATATATCAATGATTGAAATATTTTATCAACAGATTCAAATAGATCAGTGTCAGTGGAGTGTTTATTATTCAGTAAGGATGATATATATTTTGTAAGTGTACACCATTCCAACGATTTTGGGATTGTATTATCTAAATCAACTGGGTGTGATAACAACGCAACTTTATTGGATTTATTAAAGTTTATGGGATTGATCAAGTAATTGTAAACAAACACAGTTATTTTCTGAACGGAAGGTTCATCTTGGATGTTATCCACAAGTATATAAGTGGATCTAGAGGACATGGACGGTTAAAGAAGGGAAGAAACCTACACACATACCACCACATGAACATGAAATGACCGTGGTGAATTACTCCATTGGGAAATTAAAAGTTACAAAAAAAAGCTACATAATGAACTTTCACAAAAAAAAAATCACTAGGATTCTTTTCTAAACTCGTAGGACGAATCCAGATTCATACCTAAAACAGCAGCCAATTCTCCCTTAAGTGTATGTAGATTATCGGTTTGGACACTACGATTGTAGGTATTCAAATAAATTTTGATTTCATCTGTGTCCATTTCATCAATGTCTTCAACAGATGTAATAAAAGGTAGGTCATTAACGGGCATTATTTTATGGTTCTTTAGAAGGAATGGTGGGTATATGTTTTGGAATGTCAGTGGCTGTTTGGTCTCTGGTACTGGGAATTCCAGTTTCGATTGCTTGTTTCGTTTCATGTTTAGTAATATTTCAGCTGGAGTTTCCAACTCACTAAGTTTTATATCATGGATGGAGTTTTCAGAATCTTTTGGGTCGTTATCAGAAGGACCACAGGGCTTGTGTCGTATATTTCCGAATTGCATATTGCTGACAATCGGTTGAACAACTCCATAAACAGGGACTAAATCAAACTTGATATTTGGACTTGGTTTGATATTGTTAAGTATTGTTAATCTGTACATTTTAATTTGTTCCAATTCCTCCCTTGATCTTTCGTGTTCATCCATCAATTCTTTCTTCCATTGGTTGATTTGTTTCAGTATTTGTTTGGAACGTTTTTTATGTTGTAGCATGACAGCAAATTCATAACTGGTGTACGATCGTAAAGTATTGTCAATTGGCAAGGGTACACCATACGAGTTTGCTGGTACCAGATAAGGTGTTGTGTATATTGGTATTATGTGATTGGAAAATCCCGTCGTGTTGTACTGGTTGTTGTTTGTATATGTGTGATTGTAAGGAGTATAGCTTGTTTCGATGTTAGCAAAGGTCATTATACTATTCATAGAAGAAAAAAATCCAGGGTGTTGTAGATCGAAACAAGGATAAGCTTGTTCCCATTTGAGATTCTTTTTTGGTGAAAGGCAGTTACAAACTCATCATTTTAAATATAACAATGTTTATATTATTTACAAGCGATTTATATAGAGAGGTAAATATATCTGTATGTATATATGTATACATATAGAAGAGAATAAAAAACCAAGTGGATCATTTAACTTTCTTTGCCTTTAATTTAATTGTTTCATCATTAAAGTAAATACCCTTACCCTTATAAGGTTCAGGAGGTCTCATGTTTCTTAATCTAGCAGCAAATAAGTTTAATTTTTGTTTGTCAGGACCGTTTAAGACCAATAAAGTTTGGGATGGAGCTTCACAGGTGATGTTTTCAGGAATTGGTAATCCTTCAACGTTACATCTACCAACCTTCATTTTAACCCAATCAAGGCCGGTTTTTGGATCCTTTTCAAGCATGACTCTGTAACCGGTACCTTTGAATCTTAAGGTGGAAGAGTGGCCATCAGTGACACCAATAACAGCATTATTTATAAGTGAACGGTAGGTACCCCATAAAGCTTTTTGAATTTTGTTTTTTGCATCTTCAATTTGGATCTTTAAAACGTTAGGGTTGGATTTGTCAATACTAAGAAATTCGGGTATTTGTAAATTGATTTCACCCCTTGGACCTTGGATGGATAAGAGATTGTTAAGAACGATTTTTTGTGTACCCTTTGGAATAACGGTTGGTATAAGCATTTGGACCTGTGAAAGTTGGACCTCTGGGGTGACGAAAACAGGGGAGGATCCGATGTGGGAAAACACGGCCCTGGAGATGGAGAACAGTCTTCTTTGCATGGTTTGGCGGGTGGATGTTCCTTGTTCTTGCCCTTGTTCCTGTTCTTTCCCTACAGTGTTTTCTTGAAATAAGAGAATTCATGTTGAACTTTCGACGAAAAGTGAGAAAATGGGAAAAAATGCGAAAATGGGAAAAATGATTTTTTTTTAAGAAATTTTTCAGTTTTAAATGGTTTTTTTTCCATTTGGCTGTATTGTTCCTGTTCTGCAGACACACAAGACAGCACAGGATGGTTAGAAAACTCAAGTTCCATGAACAGAAGCTTTTAAAGAAAGTCGACTTATACAACTACAAACAGGACAACAACCATCGTGAGTCGGATATCATATCTCGATATCAATTAACAAACAGAAACGATTATCATTCGTATAACAAGATAGTGGGTAAATTAAAACAGCTTGCAAGAAAACTGGCGTTATTGGAAGCGAACGATCCATTCAGAATCAAGCATGAACAACTCTTATTAGAAAAACTATACGGATTGGGACTTTTAGCCACCACTAACAAGATCAGTTCAATTGAAAACAAAATCTCCGTCAGTAGTTTATGTCGTAGAAGAATTGGAGTGATGATGGTGAAGTTTCATATGGCGCAAAACGTTGCGGATGCAAACAAGTTTGTTAGGCAGGGACATGTCAGAGTCGGTAATAAGGTTGTTACAGATCCCGCATACTTAATTACACGTAATTTGGAGGATTATCTCACATGGGTTGATGATTCCAAGATCAAGAAGAACGTGATGACATTCAAAAACAAATGGGACGACTATAGTGTGGATAATTGATTGTATAATATAATATAATATAACTAGTTAAGTAATTGTTTAAGCTTTTCGTTATTGACATCACTGGCCTTCTTTGACAGATTAGGAGGCAACGGTAGCTTGACATCCAGGAGCTTAAGTTCTCTTCGAAGATGGACCGAGGCGTATGAGATGTCTGTGTAGCATTGGTCTATGATGTCCTTGATTTCCTGTTCTTGTTCTCTGTCTGATCCGGTGGCAGCGTTATCGGTATCGATATCAGTGTGGGCCTTCTCTGTTGCCTCCAAAAGGTTGGAAAAGCCCTCCAAAAAGGCAACTAGCTTCTGTTCCGTGGACTGTATGGACTGGATTCTCTCGGCAACGTAGCTGGAGTCCATGGTGCTTGGTGGATGTGTGTCAGCTGAACCTCCTCTACACTTATTCATACTAATCATGGTTATTATTATTATTATCACAATATTTGGGAAAATGAGAAATTGGGATTTTGGAAAAGGGTTAGGGAAGATCACGTGCGCACAACGCGGGTTGGCACGTTTTTTCGTTGAGAGACGCAATTTTTCTTCTTTTTTTCACTTTCCCAGCTTTTTTCACGTTTTTAACATGAATATAACCACTTGGTATACACATTTCAACCCCTGTTTCTTTTGGTTTGGAAGCTTCTTCTCTTATTTCTCCTATCCGAAACTAGCACAATGTCTGACAACCAAGAAGTTTTAGTCCTCAGAGGTACCTTACAAGGCCACAACGGTTGGGTCACTTCCCTTTCCACCTGTCCTGCTAACCCAGACTTATTATTATCTGCTTCCAGAGATAAGACTTTAATCGTCTGGCAATTAACCAGAGACGAAAACCAATACGGTATTGCAAAGAAGGCACTTAGAGGTCACTCCCACATTGTTGAAGACTGTCAATTAACCCCAGATGGTAAGTACGCTCTTTCTGGTTCTTGGGATAAGACCTTAAGATTATGGAAGATTGCAGATGGTGAATGTGTTACCAGATTCGATGGTCACACTGGTGACGTTATGTCCGTTTCCATCTCCAGTTCCGTCAGACAATTCGTCTCTGCTTCCAGAGATAAGACTGTCAAGGTCTGGAACGCTTTAGGTCACTGTGTTGAAACCTTAAAGTCCCACAACGACTGGGTTTCCTCCGTTGAATGTTCCCCATCCAAGGAATCCATTGTTTTCTCCGCTGGTTGGGATAAGACTGTTAAGGTATGTTTTATTTTATTTCACAATATTTTACGATGTTTTTTCTTCTCTTTTATCATTTTGTTGTCAAGTTGATTATTCCATATGATGTTAGAAATAATATTTGCTACTTCAGACACTCTGAGAGTGAATGAGACATTAAATTATCACCAAGATCTCTGATGGTTTTAACACCCCCTTTTTTTGGCTTCAGATGAGAAAAGATAAATTACAGAATTTTTCCACCTAAATGAACAAAAAATACTAACATTTACTTGTCATTTCTTTTACTTTACTTTTATTTTCTTTACAGACCTGGGATATGAACGATGCTAAGTTATTATCCGACTTTGTTGGTCACAACGGTTATGTTTCTAACATCACCATCTCCCCAGATGGATCTCTTTGTGCATCTGGTGGTAAGGACGGTTCCATCATCTTATGGGACTTAACTAACAACGAAGTTCTTTACACTTTAAACGCAGGTGATGAAATTAACGCTTTAGCTTTCTCTCCAAACAGATTCTGGTTAGCAGCAGCAACTTCTACTTCCATCAAGATTTTCAACTTACAAGACAGAGAATTATCTGATGAATTACAACCAGAAGTCGCTGAAGGTAAGACTCCAGAATGTGTCTCTTTAGCTTGGTCATCTGATGGTCAAAACTTATTCTCTGGTTACACTGATGACTTAATCAGAGTCTGGCAAGTTATGACTGCTTCCGCTTAAATTATTTAGTTGAAGTTTGTCATTTTAAATTTTCCAATACCATATCAACATTCAAATAGAAATACCGTAAGGTACTCTTTATTTTTATAAACCTTTTTTTTAAGCTTTTTTTTCTTTTTTTTTAAAAAAAATACGTAATATATATATTAAATCATTTATTGTTTTTTTTTTAAAACACTTGTATTGTAACATAAAACTATACAACGATAATAATTATAAACTATATATATAGAATCAATATGGTTTCGTTAATCATCTTCATCCAGATGGTTTAGAATAATTTCATTAACCAGACTGATAGGGTAAGCAGGTCCAAAACCGTGACAAACTTCATTACCTCTTAAATTTTTCATTATACCAGGTATATCTAATGATAAATCATCGTTTAACTCACTAAATTCAACCAAATAGTCCCATATTGCACTGATTGTTAACACCTTTTCTTCATTAAATTCGTATGATTCACCCAATTTATTGGCTTCCAGAACGGTATTGTTCCTATCATGGCCATGTTTTACCCAGTCAATAGTACCATCAATAAATTGACTCTTGTTCGTATTTGGGAACTTAAATGTTAGCACTTTATTGATGCTAGCATTTGTTAGATTAGTTAACATACCGCTGTTATCTTCGTTGCTCATTATACTACCAAGTGGACTTTTCGAACTGCTATTGCTAGTATGATAATCACTAGAAGCACCCATTTGTTTCTGCTGTTGTTGCAATAACTGGTTCTCCTTATCCAATAATACATTCTTTTGTTTCAAATCGTTTAGTTGTTTCTCCAGCTTTTCACGTTCAACTTCAGCATCATGTAATTTACCTGATAGTTCCTTTAATTTGCCTTCTTTACGTTCTCTAAATGCTCTTTGTGCAGCTCTATTTTGAGCTTTACGTCGTTGATACAGTTCTTCTTCGGTTAGTTCCGTATTAGCTGACAATTTGGAACTTGTCGGTGGTGATATTGGTTTCTTGGTCCTTTTATTACTACTACTATTGGTGGTTGTCGAAGATGTGGTTTTAGTTGTTGTGTATTCATGTGGCGAACTCACTGGTATATTTGGGGAAGGGTTGTTGTTATCATGGTATAAGTAATCGTCACCAGACAACATATCTGTGTCTAAATTCATAATCATGTTCATATTAGGGTCCATGTTCATTACAGGCGTAAAATCAACCAAGTCGTTATCCAAAGCAACAGGATCGTTAGCATTTGGTTGGAGAAAGCTGTTGCAGTCGGTGTTCATAAGACTTGGGGCGCCTTCTTTGATCACGCTTCCAAAGTCGTCCTTCACGTAGTCTCTGTAGTTGTTGTAATCCATCGTCGGTGCTGGTAGGTGGTGGTTGCAGAAGCAGACAAAGAACAGTCCCTTAACTGGATTCTCTTCACAAAGAATTTCTTCTAATGTTTAACCTAAAGACGAAAAACCGAGGAAATGCGAAATTGGCCAACTTCTTAGCAAATACCACAACAGAAACTGCCATTTGTCTGGTTTGGTGCAGCTAGGAGACATACACCATGGTGGAAACAGAGAAGAAGGACCCCCTCAGGGATTTCGAGAACGACATGGTTGCCCTTGTTCAGTCGATTCAACATTATACCCCAAATCCTGCGCTGGCATCTGCAATTATTCAAGATTCTGATAATATAGGAACACAGATCGACGAATTACAGCAACTAACAAAGTCCTATGCTAATTATGATACATCACAGCAACAGTATGATTTGGAATTATCTGGTCGATTAAAGGAAACTCTACACACGTTGATTGAATGCAAACGAAGTTTGGATAATCTACCAAAACCAAATTTTTCAAAATCTTCACAGTCAGCAAACAATGCACAAACGGACGACATATCCAATCCAAACATGGAGGACACAAAGGCAATTCTATCGTATGCACTTAAGTTGTCCAAATTTTCCAAAATTCCAAGGACGTTTGATGGTTTCCTATTGCCAAATAACTTCGTTTGGCCCGGTGATGACAATATGCGTAGGGGTAATCTAGCAATTGTTTCAATGATACCCGATAAAGTTGTGAATGCCGAAAACTACGGCAAAGATTATGTTCTACAGGAAGCACTAAACGACAAAATGGATATAGACAACGTCAAAAATGAAACAACGGGAAACAACGCTGATGAGGAGTCAGATGATGAATTTTTACCACAAAGATCGGCATCTATCGATAAAACAGCAAAAACAGATTCAGCATCGGTTATGACAGGACTGGATTTATTAGATTCTGACGATGAATGATGAATGATTTGTGAGATTCTGATAGGAAAACTTTACTTTATATAGCTTGCTTTTGTAATATCACTTTAATCAATTGAAAAAAATACATCCATTGTATCCAAATACACTTAGGAAAACTTCCATCAATATAAATAGTTTCTATTTTATTCTCTACCATTTCAATCTTGCAAGATTTCAGCCCTATGTGTTATCATATGGTTCAAAGCATCATCGTTCTTTTCTGATTAACTTTTAGGAAAACCAAGAACTCCAGCAACTGTATATTATCTACCTGTAGACTGCCTTGATAATATGGTATAACATTATTCTTCAATGGAGAAAAATAAGCAGTAGTGAAATAAATTTCCTGTTTAAATTTATTTCTTCTTTGGGACAACTGCATGATTCATGTTTGCAAACAATCACACTACTTCAAAGGAAGGAAACATTTTCGTAAGCACCAGAAACCACCAGAAGCCATCATATCAAACCATTGATGGCATATATCTACTATACTGCTTCATTTGCAGATCACAACTTTTTTGATAACGATAAAATCCTTCCTTTTTTCATCTGCAAAATTTAAAGAATTTCATTGTGCGAAGTTATCATGAATTTGCTTATATGCTGAACATGTTTCTAATCGTTTTTGCAGTAATTTTTTCGTTACTTTCCACAATTCATGTTTATTGATTATGCTAAACGGTAAAGGTGTTCTGGATGTTAAGCCCATTGCCGTGAGATACATTGGACGGGCACATTTAGCGTGTTTGAGGTGCCGTTCTCAAAAAAGTAAATGTTCAGGTGATAAGCCGGTGTGTCAAAATTGTCTAGCTTCAAACAAAGAGTGTATCTATCCACAGAGAGATAAAAAAGTTACTCTATTGGAATCTCAATTCAATGAATTAAAAAATAGAATAAAATTTCTAGAAAAAAAGCTAGAAGAACAAAATTTGCTTATTGATAGACAAGAATCTATAGAAAAAGAACTAAAAAGTATTAGTGATGAAGATGAAGATGTCTTAGTCAACGAAATCAAAGCTGTTGATATGAACTCTACAGATCCATCTGTAGCGTCCACCAATAAGATAGAAATAAAAAAATCGTCTTCATATAACGATAGAAAAGTTATTGATAATGAAGCAATAGACCATAGCGATGATGAAGCGATAATACCGTTTCATTCGAAATCTTCGGGCAATACTTCAGTTTATTTTGGTTCATCATCAGGCCAAGTTTTTGATTCTGAATTAAAATCTCATTTGTTTGAAATAACTCAAAATAATGACAAATCTTTGTCACCATACTCTTCTCCACTCTGTCAAAGACGACATTTCTTTAAAGACCCAACGCTAGATTCTTCATTTTCTGGTATTGTTATGTTGCCTGATAAAGCTTATGCATTGCAATTAGTTGATAAAGTTATTAAATTTTTAAGTCATGAATACTATTTATTTAATGCAAAAGATTTTTACAAACAAATCGATGAAGCTTATGAAAAATTAAAAGATAAAAAACCCTTATGGATTTGTTATTTTCTAATAACTTTAGCAGTTGGCGAGCAATATATTAATCATTCTCCTGATGATAAAATACCAGGCATGGGATTTTATATTGCTGCAATGAGATTATATAAATCAAGTTACGAAGAACCAACTTTAGAATTTGTCCAAACTTTATTGTTGATTGCATTTTATTTGCAAGGTTTAAATAGTGCAAATGCAGCCTTTTCCTTTTACGGTTTGGCAATGAGATCTGCTTTAATTCAAGGTTTACACAGAAATATGCCATTTCTATCAGATATTGAAAGAGAAAAAAGGAAAAGATTATGGTGGACAGTTTTTATTATGGATAATATTTGGTGTTCAAATTTAGGTCATCCGACTCATGTACAAATTGAAGATGTGGATGTTGAATTCCCCAATGAAAATATTGTTAGTTTGAATGATAATTTTAATATTGAATTAATGGGTTATAATGTACAATTAGCTACCATTTTAGGATCAGTTATGAAAGATGTTTATTCACCTAATAATGGTTCAACATCAATTAAAGTCAAAAAAGTTTTAGAATGTGTAGAACAGTTTGATGAATTACAAAATATTCTACCCTCCAGAATTAAAAATAACTTGTTAATAGCAGATGATAGGTCCACTGCCAATTTATATTTGCGTTTAAATCAATATATTATTGTGACAACTAGACCTTTGTTATTGTCACTATTTAAAGGCTATGTTCAGCCAACAGATTCAATTAAAAAAGTTGTATCAAGGTGTGTGAATGCATCAATTTCGAGTATTGATATATTAAATAATTTGAAAAATAATGATTGGTTGTCAGCTTTTGGATTTTGGGATGCACAGTTTTGTTTTTCTGCTTTAATCATTTTAACAATCTGTAGTTTTGCTGGTAACGTTTATTCACAAACAAGTAGAGGTAGGTTGATTAATAAATATATGAAAGATGCTGGGAATTTTACCGCATTAGATAACGAACACAGGCTAATAGAATTAGATGAATTACTATCAAAAATTCCTACATATGCAGCAGATTTTCAAAATACTGAATCATATGCAAATCAAATGAATAAAAATAATAATGATACTCATAATCATATGGAACATGAAAACGAAAACTATCATGCATCACTGGAAGAGGACCAACAACAACATTTACCTTATTCAAATATACCAACCCAACTGAATTACGAAAACTATAATACCACTGACGGTAACATCAACGTTATCAACAACGCCACCACCAATAAAAATTCTGATAGTGAAGGTGCTAGTTTATACCAAAATAATTATGATTCAAAACAGCAGTCCAATGATCATAAAACCGAAACTCACACCGCAATTAACACTGATACCTTCACTAATTTTCTAAATGATTTGGAAACAACTTATGCTGGTACTATTGGTGACTTCACATCATTCCGGAACAATGTTTCTCCGGATACTTGGAATGAATTAACAAACAATTTACAGTTTTGGGATCCTTCGAAAAACTAAGCCGGGAAAGTCGATTGAGTTTTCCGAGTGACATGATTATTCACAAATTTTATTCCTGTCTTATTGCTAATTGAATTCAGTCTTTTCACAATTTTTGTAATCAATATCAGGATTTCGGGAAGTCATTTCACACTTTCCCTGTAATATCAGATGTTTTCATAAAAAATGGAACTGCTATTTTTTTTTGTTGTTAACATTTAAAACTTGTTAATATCTTATTTAATGTATATAAAGTATATACTGTTGATACACCGGTCAAGTAACTTAGTTTATGGATATTCCATCCTCCCTTAAAATACAAAATAAATAAAGATGTCAAAGGAAATTCTTATCATTGGAGCCGGCGTTATTGGATTAACAAATGCATGGATCCTTTCAGAAAACGGCTATAAAGTTAAAATAATTGCAAACAGATTTCCCTCCACTTTTAATGACGATATTGATTATACATCACCATGGGCAGGTGCACATTTTAGACCATTCCCAGCTACCAATGAGGATGATCTGAAAAATTTCCCCTTAACCAGAAAATCATTCAAGGTTTTTAAGAAAATCTCCAAAAACTTCCCAGAGTCTTCTGTCACGTTCATGCAAGGTATTGATTATGTTGAGGCTGATGAAGAAGCATATGCAAACTTGAATCCTGGTTATTCAGATGCTCTAGAAAATTTTAAGATTATTCCAAAATCAGAATTACCTTCAAACGTTAAATTTGGTGCAAAATATGATTCTTGGTGTCTTAATTCCCCACTTTACTTACAATTTTTAGAAAGAAGATTAAAAATGTATTACGATGTTGAATTTATTCTAGCTACATTGGTTTCAATAGAGACAGCTTCACAACTTTATCCAAATCATACAATTATCAATTGCTCAGGTATGGGTTTAAAGTATAATGGTGGTTATGATTCAAACTGTTTTGCTGTTCGTGGTCAAACTTTGTTAGTTAAGCCACCAAAGAAATGTACCTATAAACACAAGACAATCACTTATAGACTTTCAGATGGAAAATACTCATTCGTTATTCCACGTCCATTTGATGGCGGTATAATTGTTGGTGGTACAAGACAACCAGGTAATTTAAATTCAAAGCCTGATATGAATGATAAAGAAGCATTAATCGAAAAGGCAATTGAAAGATTCCCAGAACTTGTTATTTATGAAAATGATAAACCAACTTTAGATGTTAAAAAGATTAATGTGGGCTTTAGACCAATGAGAAAGGGTGGTGTTCGTTTAGATAGGGAAATTATTGATGAAACTGAAGTAATTCATTGTTATGGTTTTGGTAGTTCAGGATTTGAAATGAGTTGGGGTGCAGCTGAACTAGTTTTAAATCTTGTAAACAGTGTTTCAGCAAAATTATAGGTCTTTTATATTATTTGTGTATGTTGTTTGATTAATGCATTTATTTTATGATTGTCTGATTTTATTATCAAAGCAAACGACTCAAAAGATAATTTAGACTTCTTATTTTTGGTTTTATCTAATATATATGAGGATCCCTAGAGCCAATTTTGACTACGAGATTCACGAGATTCTAAGGAGCTACAAAACAAACCTCTTTTTGAAGTTGTCAAACCAGAACGGACAATACCTGATAAAAGATTAACACCTGCAACAACACCATCAATGACAATAACGCCGTGAGGTTTAACGACATCTTCAACTGCTTCTTTCATGTCGGTCATACCAGCACAACCTAAAAGAATTACATCTGCATCCTTTTCAACAACTAATGCAGTTGCAACATTTCTCATGAGATCTAAGACTTCCTCTCTTGGTTTTGTATGCAATTCAGCAACCTTCAGGCCAGTTGAAAGAAGACCAGCACAATTACCTGTTAAACCATAGTTTCTCACACCATCCTCATGTCTAATTGATGATCTATAAACAGTTGTGACAATACCAAATCTACCACCAATTATTCTTGAGCTGTATATTGCCGCTTCCATTATACCACAAGTCGGCATATCGAATTCTTCACGAATGCAGTTCGTTAATGGATGATCAGAGAAACAGGCAACTAGACAAGCATCTGCCTGTTTTATTAACTTATAAGCATCTCTAATAACATCTGCCGATGAAATAACGCCATCTAAATGACCCTCAATAGCTGTTGGTGCGGTATGTGGTGCAGTATAACCATAAACAATTACATCAGGAGGTAAATGTTGTTCGACCATTTTGATACAATTAACAGTCATCAACTTAGTTGAATTGGGATTTAATAATAAAATCTTTTGGATTTTACTTGGATCGATAGAATCAACACAACTTCCTCTGGCAAAAGGTAAAGATTCTAAAGTGTCAGTTCTTGTTGTAGTCATTATATGATGTGTAGTGTATTGTTATTGAATATTGCAAATGGGTTTTCTCTATCAAAGGAACGATCGTGATTTTTAGTTTTATCGATATATATAGTCTCCTAATATATTTGCTCAACGAGTCCAAACCCCTTTACTGTTCTCCGGGAAAAGGTCGTAACGTCGCCGTAGTACATATTCACCTTCAGGATTGTTCCATCGTTCTGATAACACCTCTGGAACGGAGAATATAGTACTTGGTGCTCTCCGGCGAAGCAACGATCATTTCCCGGATAAGACTTATTTCCCAAAGAAGAAAAACGAGATTGTTAGATAAAAAATCGTTATCGGATTTTTCACTTTGGCAGTTGCTTGGGAGTAAAATTATTGTTTTTTTTACTCACTTTCTGTTCCGTCAGTGTTACCTTTGGTAGGCTTACTACTTTTAGATAAAAAAAGAGTAACTTGTTGAAACGTTATATAAAGTGACAGTTTTTCTTCCTTTGCAGAAACTGTTTACGTTACGTCGTTTAATTTAGATCTTGATTTGATTTAGTATTTTTTATTATTATTAGTTATTCACACCACTACAATATAAAATGGGTTGGTTAGCTACCATAGATGAAAAAATTGCAATTAGAGATACCGCTGAAGTCGAAGAATATGGTATCAGAAGTAATATGGATTTAGATCCAACAAATGTTGAGAATAGAACTTGGAGGACGTACAACTTCTTTTTAGTCTGGTTCCAATCTTCTCTAAATGTTACTATTTGGAACTCGGGTGCTTCATTAATCAAAAGTACAGCTGTTGTTTATTGGAAAACAATGATTGCGTCTGTTATTGCAACTTTAATTGGTGGTCTTTTTGTTATGTGGAACTCAAGAGCTGGTGCTGCTTATCATGTTGGTTATCCAGTGTTGTTAAGATCCACGTTTGGTGTTTGGGGTTATTACTTATTTGTTATTATTAGAGGTTTTGTTGCGATTTTATGGTTTGCGGTTCAAACTTATTACGGTGGTTGTTTATTGGACGTTGTCCTAAGATGTATTTTTGGTCATAAATGGTGGAACATCAAAAATCAAATTTCACCGGATCAAGGTATTACCACAAGATTGATGGTGGCCTTCTTACTTTTCTGGATTTGTCAATGGCCAGTTATGGTTATTCATCCAACAAAAATTAGACATTTTTTTACATTCAAAGCACTTGTTTTACCTTGGGCAACTTTAGGTATTTTCATTTATTGTGTTGTTGCAGGAAAGGGTCCAGGAAATTTTGATTTAGGTATTAAAATAAAAACTGAAACAGCTCAAGTTGGTTGGAACTTCATGATGTGTATAAATTCCATTCTTGGTTCAATTTCTGCTATGATTATCAATCAGCCTGATGTTGCAAGATACTCAAAGAAACCTTCATCACCATTACTGCCACAATTCATTGGTTTTATGTTAAGTAAAGTTGCAATTCAATTATTTGCAATGGTTGCAGTTGCCTCTTATTATAGGGTTTCAGGTGTCGCATACTGGTCGTTATGGGATTTATTAAACGGTATTTTAAATGAACATTGGACTGCAGGTGCAAGAACTGGTTGTTGCTTGGTTGCTGGCGCTTTCTGCATTGGTAATATGGGTACTAATTTGTTTGGAAACGCGTTGCCATTTGCTGCTGATATGACAGGTTTATTCCCAAAGTATATAAACATCAGAAGAGGTCAAATTTTAATGGGATGTATTTGTTGGGGTATCGTTCCATGGAAAATGTTAAAAAATGCAACAACTTTCCTTACATTCCTTGGTAGTTATACATTATTTGTTGGTCCAATTTTAGGTTGTATGTTAGCTGATTACTACTTTGTTAGAAAAGGTAACTACCATACTCCTTCGTTATACACAAGAAATCCAAACGGTATTTATTATTACTATAAAGGTATTAATTGGTGGGGTTGTTTAGCATGGTTATTTTCAATGGCCCTAGGTATTCCAGGCTTAGCAGCTGCAATTCATCCAAAGAAATATTCAGCTGCTTGCTTGCATATGAATTATATTGGTTGGTTGCTATGCACCTTTGCTGCAATTATTTTCTATACAATATTTGGTAAACTTGCTAATCCATCAATCTATCCTGCTGGTCATGAAGATACTCCAACTACTTTTGAATACATGAAGGATAATAATGGGTTTTTCGACGATGATAAACCAATTAACGGTGTTTGTTCAGCCAATTGTCAAATTTCATCTGTTTCTACAAGTTCTATCCAATATGAAATAAAAAGTCAGATAGTTACGGATACTATTTCGTTGGAAGATGTGGAATAAAGCAAGCAACTGATTTTACAATTTACACTTTTTTAGTTTTACAATATTCCTATTTTAGTCTTATTTATAAATCTTTTACATAAACATAATAATACACATTTTCTTTTCTCTTAACTTCCTGTAATGATTGAGCGTCGATGAAAAAAGTAATTCTCTTACAATATTCGGCGGATTAGGATTCTACCAGAAGCTGAATGTTTTCGAAATTCTACCTTCACTGATAAGATACCAGGAAATCTTGAAAATTGAAAAATTCAGACGGATCGAAAAACCGGGAAACTTGTATCTTTCACCGGACTGATCATTAGCTTCTCCGGAGTTGAATACTCAACAGAAAGAGTAATGAGAAGGTTACGTATAATTCCTGCCAAAATATGTGTGTATGTAGATATATATTTATATAGCTTGTTGGCTGCAAGTTAGATTTTGCAGGAAAATTAAGTATTTCCTTTTGCCAAGATAACCAACATTCAGAATTATGTCACAAACCGCAACAACAACCACAACAGCAGTCGTTCCAGCAACAGTCATTCCAGCTTCCGATAGAGGGTATGCTATGGAAAAAAGAGGTGCTTCTAACATGGCCATGGGTAATGGTAATCCACATAAAATTCCTAAGTTTGATGATCCATACAAAGAGAGAGAATGGGTGTTAGAACATATGGCTGGTGCTTTTAGAGTTTTTGGTAGAAAGGATTTTGCTGAAGGAACCGCAGGTCATATTTCCGTCAGAGATCCTGTTGATCCAACAACTTTTTGGATTAATCCATTAGGTGTTCATTTTTCTATGGTCAGTGCAAAAGATATGATTCATATTGATATTGATGGTAATATTATCGGTGGTAATACTTCAGGTACAATTAATGCTGCCGGTTTTGCAATTCATTCTGCTCTACATAAGGCTAGACCAAATATTCATGCTGCTTGTCACACACACTCAGTTTGGGGTAGGGCTTTCTCATGTTATGGTAAACCATTAGAAATGTTGAATCAGGATTCATGCTATTTCTACAAAAGTCATGCAGTTTATGCAGATTTCGGAGGTACTGCAGTTGAAAAGGAAGAAGGTGAACGTATTGCTAAATGTGTTGGGGATAATGGACGTGCTTTAATCATGCAAAATCATGGTTTATTAACAGTTGGTGAAACTGTCGATGAAGCTGCATACCTGTTCACTTTATTAGAAAGATCATGTAAAATTCAAATGATGGTTAATGCAGCTGAAAATGATGTTTATAAGAAGAATTTCATTGGTGAAAGTGAAGCTGCTTATACCAATTTTATCAGTGCTGATCCAGAAAGTATGTACATGGCATTCCAACCAGAATATTTACTTGAAAAGCGTAGAGATGATTCTTTCTTGGAACATGCTTAGGTTATTTTTATTTTCTATAACTTTTATTATGTCAACAATTTATATTTCAAAAACTATCATATCTTTAATTCGGCAATGTAAAAATATATTATAAATATCAGATGAATATAAAAGGAACTTTTGTTTGCTGTTGAATTAATTATACACTGAGAGTCAAGTATCCTTAGCATTAGCAACATTGTCAAAGCATGATAGAATATACTCGGTGCTCAATAAATATTAGTAAAATATAATTGTATTCGATTTATATCTATAAATGTTTACTCAAAAAGG
Source organism: Pichia phayaonensis (assembly GCA_030558305.1). NCBI lineage: Eukaryota > Fungi > Ascomycota > Pichiomycetes > Pichiales > Pichiaceae > Pichia > Pichia phayaonensis. The sequence continues at coordinate 122,742 of JAJMSE010000019.1, forward strand.
GCGTTCAGTGGTTGTGTTGGACCAGCCAAAACGCTACCCTTTCTTTTCAAATATGAACCAATTTTACCACCAATAACGCCTCCATTATCACGGTCAAAACAAACGTTACCTCTTAAAATAGTATATCTTGGCCAGTTACTAAACGACATACCCTCATAAGGAGAGTAATCAATACTGTGATGCAACATATCATTCGTTAAATCAAATTTTTCAAGTTTATTCTTTGAATACCAGATTGTAATATCTGCATCCATACCAACACCGATTGTACCCTTGGATTCACTTAAACCATAAAGCTTTGCTGGGTTTGTTGAAGTTAATTCAACAAATTTTTGGGGTGTAATTCTACCTGTTTCAACACCATAGCAAAACAATAATGGTAATCTAGTTTCAATACCTGGTAAACCATTTGGAGTACTTTCAAAATGAGGAATACCATCAACCAATCCTTTCTTTTTGCCCAGCGGATGATCATATTTTGATGGTGCATGGTCACTGCTGAAAACTGTAATTGTACCATTAATTAAGTGTTTCCAAACACCATCAAGATCTTTTTTAGTCGGTCTTAGGGGTGGAGAACAAATATACTTGGCACCTTGAAATTCATCATCGTGATTTGCGTGATTACAACAATCATGTTTCAAGTTATCACCTGTTAAAAATAAATATTGTGGACAGGTTTCGGCAAAAATTGGGAATAAATCATTTTGTGCCTGTTTAACATGGTCCAGAGCTCTTTCGCATGACATATGAACCAAAAGCATTGGAACATCAACAGTTTTTGCTAATGCGATTGCACGATATGATGCTTCATCTTCTGCAATCTTTGGTCTTGAAACTGTGTGATAAAATGGATCAGTTAATTTTTTTGATAGAAGTCTATTATTTATGAAATCAATAATGTCAGAATTCTCTGCGTGAACCATTGTGGTGATGTTATTTTTTCTGTTTGTTAGAAGTATATCTAAGAGTTGGTGATCTGTTAATTTGAGTTTGGGATAGGTGGTATACACTTTAACGGAAGAAATCGATTCCTTTTCACAAATTTCCGGTAGAGTTTTCTCCAGCATTTCTTCAGTAGGTTCAGAAATAATCAAGTGAAAACCATAATCACAATATGAACCACCATATCTTGCAGCCCTACCATGGTAATCTTCAACAATCTTATATAAATCATATTCTTTCTTTGGTTGAACTGCAAATGGAATCATAGTAGTTGTACCACCAGCAATTGCAGATCTTGAACCAAACTCAAAGTTGTCACCTGCAGGTGCATTATCTTGGTCAATATGAACATGAGAATCAACACCACCTGGCATAATATAACCACCTTCGGCATCTATTTCTTTCTCACCGGTAATTTTGGTTGATGTGATTGTATCAATGATACCATTGTTGATACCAATGTAAACGTTAGGTAAAATATCAGAAGCCGTAACGACCAAACCGTTGTAAATGACTAAATCGTAGGACATTTATTTGCTATGTTGACTATGTATGAAACGCAAGCTTCTATGTTGTAAATAGTACTTCCACATGTTATTTCTCAAAGATAGGGGGAACCAGGATTAATATACTAAATAATAAGAACTTATTGCTAACCGTAATCCTTCTCCTTTGGGTTAATCTCTAAAAACCGGTAAACTTTCTGAAATCTCCGGAATATTTTTTTTTCTATTTTTCACTTTTCACTTTTCACTTTTCACTTGTTTTGGACTGATAAGAAATGATGAAAAATTGGCAATTGAAAGAACGACAATGTTAAGCGTAATTAAAGATATCTCTTAGTTAGAATATAGAACGTCACTTTACGGTTGTTTACACAGAATAATAAAGCTAAGTAAACTATAATTTGGATTTTAGGTCTGCAAATTCGGCAATACATTCAAGCTCGACCTTGACTTTAGAGTTTGGAAAACCGACAACAATACATGAACGACCTGGTTGAGTAGTAAAGTATTTTGCATAGACCTTGTTGACTTCGGCAGCGTAAGAGCCATCAGCAACGAAAAGTAAAACCTTCAAAACCTTGTCTAATGAAGAACCACTAGCAATTAAGACTTTTTCCAAGTTCTTGATTGCAAGTTCGGCTTGTTCTGAAACACTTTCTGGCATGTTACCGTTTTCGTCGGTACCTAAAGCACCAGAAGTGAAAACATGGCCATTGCTTTTAACAGCTGGTGACAATAGTTTGTTACCACTTTGGTTGATATCGTTCCAGGTGACTTTTTGGATCATTCTTTGGTTGGAAAATGGTTGGAATTGGCCAAAAAAGAAGAGCAGAAAGAAAGAACAAAAGGGACAAGATACACCAACTTTCAGCAAGATACCCCAAGATTAAACAAAAATCAGCAACAGCAGCAAAAAACGTAGCCCGCCGGGATTCGAACTGGGAACTGCGCGAAACGGGAAAAGTGGCCAAAACGGAAAAAAGCCGTTATCAGGAACAGAAACGGACTTTTCCGTCGGCGAAATGGTTGAAGTGTCCGGATCATGCAGTGGTGATGGTTTATCAGACAGTCTGGAGATGAAGGTGATAGGTGTTTATAAATGATTCTTTCATTCCTTATCCGAAATTTGTACAAATATGTTTCTTATTTTCTTTTTTTTCTTGATAATTAATCTTACACAACAAAATAATAATATTCAATAATGGTCGGTGTTAGAAAGTTTAAAATTGCTGCAATCCAAGTTGGTCCTATTGCAAGAGCTGCAAAGAGAGAAGATACAGTCCAGAGACTTTGTGGTTTATTAGAAAAAGCAGCAGATCGAGGTGCAAGATTAGCAGTTTTCCCAGAATTAACTTTAACAACTTTTTTTCCAAAATGGCTGATTGAGTCACAAGAAGAAGTTGATTTTTATTTTGAAAAGGGTGATATTACACAAGGTCCATGTAAACCATTGTTTGAACTATCAAAGAAAAGACGCATTGGGTTCTACTTAGGTTACGCCGAATTAACCGATGATGGCCACCATTTTAATACCAGTGTTTTGGTCGACAATGAAGGTAAGATTGTTAGCAAATATAGAAAAGTTCATTTGCCAGGTTTTGTTGAACCAATTGAAGGAGTTCCATTCCAACAATTAGAGAAAAGATACTTTGAATATGGTGATTTGGGTTTCCAAGCGGTTAGAACCAATCCTGAATGGATCGATGCAACTGTTGGTATGCTTATATGTAATGATAGAAGATGGCCTGAAGCTTGGAGATCATATGCTTTACAAGGCATGGATTTAATGTTAGTTGGCTATAATTCTGTTGCTAACGCTGTTGGATTATTTGGTGACAAAGAAGACAAAACTTTAAGACAATACCATAGTGATTTAGCAGTAAAGTCAAATGCTTACTTTAATTCTTGTTATGGTGTCTCTGTTGGTAAATGTGGTAATGAAGAAGGTCAAAATTTACTTGCTGGTTCAATCATTGTTGATCCAACAGGAAGAACCGTCGTTCAATCTCAAATTGAAGATGACGACGTTATGGTTAGTGAAATTGATCTTGATGAAACCATTATTGGTAAACAAAAGATGTTTGATTTTGAAAGACATAGACGTCCTGAATGTTACACCCGTCTTGTTGAACAAAAGGGTTCCATTCCACTTCCACCTTTTTCTGCAGATAATAGATAATTATAGTACTATATAAATATAATTTAATTAATTAATAGCATTATTTGGCAGTTTTGTATTTTGGTTACCTCTGCACACGTTACAAATCGAATATATTGAAGTATTTCATGAAATATACATAGTTAAATTCAGCGCTTTACTTTTTCCCCAGATTTTGAGCAAATGATGCAAGATCATCTTCTAAAGTTTTCAACGCTAACTTCATGCGGTTTATTTCTTCATCAGTAATTTGTTTTGGTTCTTTACCTTGTAAAGTTTCGTTTTTCCATTCATCAAATTCTTTAGATAACTTTAATAAATTGTTTTCAAAATTGTCAAATTCAACAACTTGAGATTCTTGTAATTCATCTTGATTATCGAATTCTGGTAACTCAGCAGTTTGGTTTTCTGTAGAACTCTTCATAACTTCTAATAAATCAGTTGTTGAATCAAATTGATCCTTTAATGTTGCTAGTTTAATAGCAATTGGAACACTAGATGCATCGCTTTCTTCTTGTTGTTTGATTTCTTTATTGTGTAAATGATATTTACTAATGAACTTACTAATGGATTTTCCAAATGGTCCGTTAAATAAAAATATGGTTCCAAAACATCCAACGTGAACCCAAAATGAGACAGATTTCCAAATTAATATCGAGTTATTAAAATCTAAAATTAAAAATGGTTGAACTGCATAACCAAATGTCAACTGGGTCAAAACCCATGAAAAAATATCATAATAAATCTTAAAGCTGGAAATATTTGAATTATCCTTTGATGCAAAAATTGGTCTGAAATTTCTTCTGAACATTTTACCAACACTTTGCATAAATGCACCAAGAATAAATGTTAAATAATAACCTGGTAATGTACCATGCCAAAATGCTGATGTTGCAAATGTAATAATTGTTGGGATGATACCAACTTTTAATTTGTTCGTCTTCTTATCTATTGTACAGGTTCTTAAATAAATGAAATTCTTTAACCATTTATTAGTATTCATATTCCATGCTTCAAGACAATCATGAACATTTTGACCAAATTCAAACGCAAATGGATCAATATTTTGAACTCTATTCCAATATAACTTATCTTTTGTAACATCATAACCATTGTAACCTAAACCAACAACAATACATGAACCTTCACTAATCAGCCAGACTGCATAATACTTTAATCTTGCAATAAATCCAAAGAACCAAAGGTAAAAGATTTTATAGAAGAATGACTTGCTAGTAAAATTTGTTGATAAAACATCCTCTAATGTGAATTTTGGTGTAAAATATGCAAATAGTCCAATCCATACTATACCCTGGAAAACTTTCTTTAGGGCAACTCTACCACTTTTTGGAATTTTACGTTTTGTTCTTTTACCAGGCTTTTTTGAATCTGGGACATCATTAAATAAGTCCGTTAAAATAAATTTTTCATAATCTGCATAATCAAATGATGGACCAGTAATTAATGAAGCATAAAAAAAAACATACCCTAAATAAGAAATAAAACTTGGATGATTAAGAATTGCTCTACTCTTTTGGTAAACATTTAAAGTATTCTCAAATTTTTCTTTATCCTTTTTAAATAATTGACCGTCCCAATAAGACCAACCAAAGGCACTTAACTTCATGACCATAACCATTTGAGCACCTGTATAATCAATTTCACCAGGATTTAAATCCCTGATATTAAATTGTTGATGAATATGGTTGTAGCATAAAACAAGCATTAAAACTATTAAATTAATCCATGGCATAAATCTTGACTTGTAATACTTAGTCAAAAAATAAGTAAATAAGGCATTGGCTAAGATAACGAAAAATCCTTGATAAATTTCTAGAATAAAAAAGATATAAACTGCACTGGCACCAATAATATAAAAATTTTTCAATCTATAGTTTGAATCTGGCAATCTCTTGAAAATGGCACTGATTGGAAAAGAAAGAAATAAACACATTAATGTCTTGATCGATGCAGAATCCATGCCGGATACGGCACATAGATACAAAATCGCCTTACTAAATGGATTGCAAAGCATGTTGTGTATTTACTCAAGGAAAAAAAAACCATTAAAACAACCAAAAAGGGTGAAATCACAGAAAGTCAATTCTTAAATCTTAAATCTTCAACATACGTCAATGGGCTCTTGATTCGCTGACGGTTTTTTTTATTCAATATTTGGCTTTGACTTGATTCAACCCTGTTCTTCTAGGTTTTACGATATAGCACGTTGACTAGGTGTAAAATAAAATAATCATGATATGCCAAGCCATTAGAAGACCGCTTTTTTATAACAATTATCAAGTTATTCGATCCAGATCTGTTTTCAACCTTTCGAAAATTGCCAAATCGTTAAATTCCAAATCGTTAGACCATGAATCTGCAACATCACAAAAATACACAATTAAGAAAAGATTTCCACATTCGCAATCATTGGTATATCAATTAGTATCAAGAGTGGACTTATATCACGAATTTATACCGTACTGTACATCGTCCTTCATCACAAGTCGAGATGTAAAGACTAACCAACCAACCGTTGCCGGTTTAAGAGTTGGATTTCAATCTTTTGATGAAGAATTTACGTGTAATTTAGAATGTGAAAAGCCTAACTTAGTAATTGCCAAATCAATAACACATTCATTATTTTATTTTCTTGAAACAAAATGGGAAATTATACCTGAAAAGGGGAACAAGGGCCACTGTATTGCAACACTTGATTTGAAATACGAATTCAAAAGTCAACTGTATAATCAAGTTAGTTCATTGTTTGCAAAAAAAGTTGCAAGTTTAATGACAAAGGCGTTTGAAAAGAGAGCTTACGAGGTTGCAAAAAATGCAAAAAAAATTGAAGAATACAGAGAGTGAATAAGTAAAGTTAGTCTTCGAATAATTTAATTGCTGAAGTAGAAATTCTGTTAGCAGCTTCAACTAAAATGTCATGATTATCAGTGGAACAAATTGCAGTACGTAAAAAGTTTGACCTTGGCAGTGAGAAACTTTCATCAACTGACATGTTTCTACCCAAAACACTCAGAACCCCATTTTCTACCCCCTTAACATAAAATCCATCCATCAAATCGTTATAATTAGTGCCATTAAAATGTCTATGTTTATCGATATTAATAATGATTGAAACAAACATACCGCAATTTGGATCAATTGGTTTTAAATAACCTTTTTTGTAAGCTTCCGAATTAAGTAGTGTTGAAATAAATATATTTTTTCTTTTTAAATATTCATTTCGAACTTCGGTAATCCAATGAATCCAACCTTCAATACCACCTAATTTTATAATTGTATTGTTAAGGTAAATCTGTGATAAACCTGAAGGAGATCTAGAAATAAGCTCGGCAGCTGCACTGAAATGTGAAACAAAATCGTTGTGACAAACAATATAACCTAGTCTCATACCTGGGGCATAAATTTTTGAAAATGTCTCAACTCTAATAACTCTTCCTGAAGTATCTAATGTCATGTAAGAACGGTTCAACGAATTGATAAATTCATCATTTGTCAAATTATAACGGGTAGCTGGGTCATCAACTTTATCAAAATTGAGATAAGAGTAAGGTTCATCTTCAATGATTATGAAATCATGAATTTCAGCTAGTTGATATATTTTCTTTTTGTGTTCCAAACTCTGGGCTAAACCTAATGGATTGTGGCCATTTGGAATGGTATAAATTGCTTTTGGCTTTGATAAATTTGGTTTCAAAGTTGACCAGTTTTCTAATAGATCCTTTAAGTACTCGTAATAGTCAAACTCTTCATTCGCAAACAGTTTATCTAATTTAATTGGAATTGTGATGGCACCGTTTTCAGATACGTATTTTAGAACTGGGGTAAATGTAAACTCCTCAAATAGAACAGTATCACCAGGATTAATTAAAATGTCAATACATTTATGGATACCGTCTGCACCACCCAAAGTACATAGAACATTCCATTCGTCATAGGCTGGTCTAACCACTCTTTTAACAAATTCCCTAATTTGGCCACGTAGTTCATCGAATCCATTTTGACTTGAATATTGCAATGCAGTTTTTAAATCTAGCTTATTATCCACTTTGATATTAGCATTGCTCTCAGTGATGTTAAAAGTCTCGGTACCCTTTTCGAATGGTACATCCCTCAATGCAACTTCTGACGATGTTGTTGGGAAAAACTGGTAATTAGGTAAACCACCAACTAAAAAGATGGGGGATGGATGTGGGTTTTCTACAGTTGGGACGTTTTCCCAAAAGTGGGTGATCTTTCTTGCCTTTGCCCTGTCTGACAAGTATCTAGTAAGATCCAAGCCTGCCATGTTGTATAACCAGCAATTGTTTGTACAAAGGAAGAGTTTCGGTAATCAACATGGAAAATTACTTGATTAATAAGCAAAACAAATCTAAGTCCGGATTCTCCGAATTAGCCACACGAAATATAAAATACAAAATACAAAGTAGAAAACAACCACATTTTGCCACCACAGTCAAAACCTTCTTTCTGTCCTTTTTTGCCACCCACCAACAACCACAATGTCTACCGAATTAAGCAACCAACCAGCCCCAGATGCTGCACAAGACGATGCGTTTTTCCCATCCCCATACTCTTTGACTCTTTACACCGCAAAAAAGAGTGACTACGATGGTACCACCTGTTCTACTCCATACAAAGGTGACCAGAAATTTTTAGCAATTCTTACCGAAGAAAGATATGTTGAAATGCAAAATGGCAAGTTTTTTTCAACTGGTAACCATCCAGTTGAAACATTATTACCAATCTTCCATCTTGACAATGCTGGTTTTAAGGTCGATATTGCAACCTTATCCGGTAATCCAGCAAAGTTAGAAATGTGGGCAATGCCAACTGAAGATGAAACTGTTATGGGTACTTATAACAAGTATAAATACGAAATCCATCATCCATTAGCTCTTGATAACGTTATTGATGATGTTACTGGCCCAAATTCAAAATATGCAGGTGTTTTCATCCCAGGTGGTCACGGTGTTTTTGCTGAAATTCCTGAAAGTAAATCTGTCAAACAATTACTTAAGTGGGCATTGGATAATGAAAAGTATATTATTGCATTATGTCACGGACCAGCCGCATTTGCTTCATTAAGCGTTGGTGAAAAACCAGAAGATTTCCCACTAAAGGGTTACAAAATGTGTGTTTTCCCAGATTCATTAGACACTGGTGCAAATCAACAAATTGGTTATATGCCAGGTTTATTAAAATGGTTAGCTGGTGAAAAGTTAACAAGCTTAGGTGTAGAAGTTGTTAATCAAGATATCACTGGTAAGGTTATTAAAGACAGAACTGTTCTTACAGGTGATAGTCCATTAGCTTCCAATAATTTAGGAAAATTGGCAGTCGAAACCTTACTTGCTGATCCAAGATTCCAATAAGAATGGACATTTCTATTTTATATAATATGTGTTTATGATTTTTTAATGTATCTTAATCCATAGGAGTATTTCTCTTCCATCAAAACTGTGGAAATTACTTAATTTGGAAAAGCGGAAATTCCCGCTATCTACAAAATTCTCCCTTTGAGGATATGGATCTATTCTTTTCGACAGACATGAATGAAAAAATATAGATATGACAATTAATGATATCCATTTTTCAAGAACAACGGTAGCTTTTGCTTTTGTATTAGTTTATATTATTACATTCTCACCATGTCTACAAGAGGCCGATACAATTTTAGATTGGTAAATGTGCCCTATCAACAAGATCCAACAAACACGCTAGATATGAATACGCAGTCAAATACTGAGCCGACACAGAAAGAAGTTGATGTTGACAATAACCATATCACAATAACTGATAATGAAACAAACACGGAGAAGAGTGGATTGAACAGGTTTAATTCTTTCGGTGATGGTAGGTTGTATAAAAGAAGGAAATCTGGTGGCAAACATCAAATGTCAGCATGTTGTTCATGCAAAAAGAAAAGAAAGAAATGTGATGGCAAATATCCTATTTGTTCTGCTTGTGAAAAATTAGGCATTGATTGTACAATGATTTACATTCCAACTGGTAAAGAGATTAAAAGAAGTTATCTAGAAGAGTTGGAGAATACTGTTAAGAATTTAAAACAAAAATTACAGAATATTGATTCCACTTCCAATTCTGCACCAAATTCCAATTCTGAACTACAAAATAGTTCTGAAAGTGGTGAAAGTATTTTCTCAATTTCATCATCTGAAGAAGACATAAATTACTCAACAAAATATCCACCAACATTAGTTAAAAACAGAGATTTTGCTCAAGAAGTTGGGTTTATTAGTCTGAGTGCAGCGGGCGATCCTTACTATATTGGTGAAACATCTGCATATTCAATAGCTAAAATTATAAGCTCATCAATTAATTGTTTCCCTCATTCACAAAGTAATTCCATTAAAAATGTTCCAAATGACAAAACTCCAATTTATGAATTACCATTCAGGTTCCCAGATTTAGAAAAGGCAAATGATTTATTTAATTGCTATAAAAAATCGGTGCAATGTCAATACCCGTTTTTAGATTGGACATTTGCTGAAGAATGTTTTGATTTGATTATAAGAAAAAGAGGTAAAGATGATATTGCTAATTTTTTCATTTTTATGATGTTAGCAATTGCCTCACAAATTCTAGATTCCTCAAATAATAATTGGACTTCAAGTTATACCAGATCTTATTATAAAAAGGCATTTGAAACAGCAAATTCAGTTATTGATGTTGTTAATCTACACACCATTCAGGCATTTTTATTGATGGCAGTATTTTCTCAAAAAATGCCAGATGGAATTTCAGGTTGGCAATCAATTGGGTTAGCAATTAGAACTGCAGTTGTTTTAGGATTACATAGGAAAGGTTACCAAAAGAAAAATGAACCTATTTCAAATGAACAAAAATATTTACAAGATTTAAAATCAAGAATTTTTTGGTCTGCTTATGGGATTGAAAGAATTAATGGGCTAGTTTTAGGCCGACCATTTAGCATTTCAGATATTGACATTGATGCACCATTCCCTCTGGAAGTAAACGAAACCAGAGTTGCATGCCATGTGGTAAAACTAAGAAGAATACAGTCAAATATTTATACATTTATTTATAAGCCTTTCCATTTGCTTGAAAAATTTGAAGATATTGATACAACAAGAGTTGAAATTTTATTAGAATTGAATGCTTGGATGGAAACTTTCCCGTATAAGGATAATGCAGCGTCAACATTTGAGACAAATAATTGGTCATTAATTTCATATCATAATTCAGTTTTATTACTACTTAGACCAGTTATTTTAGAGATTTCAAAACTAAAGGAAAGATCACCTAAAAGATTTTTGGAATGGTTTAAAGTTTTCACTGAAAGTGCATCATCAATTTGCATTAATTATAAAAGTATGCACCTAAAGAAAAAACTAAGTTATACGTGGTTAGCAATGCATTGTTGTTTTGTTGGCGGAATTTCATTTTTATATTGTCTCTGGCTTGATTGTTCATTGAAAGTCTTAAAATGGAAAAGGCAGAGTTTAGTTTATGAAACTATAAGTGCATGTCAAACAATTCTTTATATTTTTGCAGAAAGGTGGCCATCAGCAGCTAGATTTAGAGATTCATTTGAAAGATTATCAAATATTGTTAAATCGTACATCGATTCTTCTTCAGATATTGGTGCCAAGAACTTGAACATTAACGAAGTGATTGCATCTGGGGTTTTCGTTGATGGTAGTATTGAAATTGATTCATATTTGACAGGAAAACAGTTTCAAGATAAATTCAAACATAGAAATTCGTTGACTGGTGGTGATACTGACGGAATTTCGTTTACATCATCTAATATTGATTTAAACCATTGTGACTTGGACGATGATATGAATTCATTATGGGAATTTTTGGATAATACTGGGGACAAATATTTAAGGGATTTATTTAATGAAATGGAGGATAGTATGAGTATTTTTAAATAACTATCAATATTATAAATAGAGTTATATATAATTTAACTGGCTGAATATAATAAAGTATTATTATTAAAATTCCTATTTCTTTTCTTTGTCACTCCTTAATCTTTTTCTTAAACCTCCTTCTTTATTTGGATCGTCAGGGACTATTCTACAGTATAAACCAGAATAAAACCAGTCAACCATTGTAACACCATCAAACACCGGAAGCTTAACCTTTTGTTGAATTGCTTTGGCGTAAGGTGGCATCTGTGTACATTCTAAAACAAATGCACCAATATCAGGATTTTTCGCAATTAGTTCAGCTGCTAATGTAACTAACTCATCCCTTAGTTCTTCTTCGATGTAGAAATCACCGTCAACGATAATTCGTTGTAAACTTCCACCAGGTTTGCATCCAGTAATGACCAACCTTTTCATCATTTCATCAGTGATCCCAACACCAGTGAAATGCGTTTCACATAAAGTTGTTGGGTCAAATGTTAAAACGGCAACCTTCTTTTTTGGTGAAATGATTGACAGAACATAGGGAATCTGTAACAAACTACTTGCTGCGATTGGAATATCAATTTTAGACGCAAGTCTTGATTGAACTTGAGCCAAAAATCCACATGACGTAATGATACCAATACAACCTTGGTCTTGCAAATACTTGCATGCATCTACATACATTTGTAAATAATCATCAGAAAACGCCTCAGCTTGAACAACATTCCAAAGTGTTGCATTTTTCACTTCTCTTTTAATAACTGGGAATTTATAACTTGATGATTCAATAACGTCTCCAGGAGGTCTATGAATATCCTCTGTGTAATCAAGACATAATGCACCTAATGGTGGCAAGTTTTCGTCTTCTCGGTAGTAAGACATGGGCCTCTTGGCTAATGGAGTAGTCTAGATAAAAAAAATAGTAAAATTGGTAGGTTTTATAGATAAATTCATTTAGTTATAAGAAGTATGTCCTCTTATCTTATCTATATGCATGTAAAAACTTCCGACACCCAAAAAATTTCCCAATTAGGCCTAGCCGAATGTCTGCATAAACCAAAACTTCAACCGAAAAAACACGTGGCTGCAAGCCTTCAGCTGTGGTAGTGTTTGCCGGTGAATGGTTCGTGTTGATACTTTAGCCGATTGGACAAATACACCTCAAACAACGAAATCGGTGTATGGACATATGCGGAAAGTCCCAATCCGCACAGAGTTTATGTGGGGTGGTTGAAGATTAGTAATCATGCTGATTTGGTTTAAATAAACCCCACATTTCTTGTTGTGATACTATTGCTCAGTGACTTTGCTGGAAACCAAACAGTATTAATACGGTATATAACAACAATGACTTTTCAATTACCAAAAAATGAGCTAGGTATTCCAGAATTAGGTGTTGGTTCTGGTACTTATTACTTTAAAAGAAGTGCCGATGCATCTGCCAATGAACACTTGGTTTCTATCCTTACAAGTGCAGTCAAAGAAGGTCTCAACCACTTAGACTCTGCGGAATGTTACGGAAATGATGTTGAATTGAAGGGGTCATTAAGCAAGATTTTGGATTCTGGTATTAAACGTGAGGATGTTTTCATTACTGATAAATATTTTGCAGGTGATGGTTCGTATACCTCACATTCTACCTCTTTGAATCCTTATGACAGATTAAAAAAATTAACAGAAGAATTAAACACCCCATATGTCGATTTATATTTACTACATACGCCATTCATTAAAAAAGGAGTTCATGGTTTTGATTTAAAAGAAGCTTGGAAATTTATGCAGCAAGCAAAGGATGAAGGCTTAGCAAAGATTATTGGTGTATCCAATTTTGCAGTTGAAGATATCAAAGAAATTTGGGATACCACTGCTCAAAATCCTCAAGTTAATCAAATTGAATTCAATGCATTTTTACAAAATCAAACACCTGGTATTTATGATTATTGTAAATCAAACAATATTGTTATTGAAGCTTATTGTCCATTTGCGCCAGTAAGAAATGGTGATTTAACTCAAGGAGCAGGCTTAAAATTTGCTGAATATTTAAAGACATTGTCTGAAAAATATAATAAGTCATTCATGACAATTCTCTTTAGATGGGTTATTCAGAGGGGCGTCATTCCAATTACAACTACTTCGAAGGTTGAACGTTTTGCTGAAATGAAGGAAGTATTTGGCTGGGAGCTTGACGCTTCTGAAGTTGATGAAATAACCAAACTCGGTTCTCAATACAAACCTGTTTTACGTAAGTTTTGGAAACCTGAATTTGGTAAGTATGATGCAGAATTATAATTACTGTGTAATTAATTTGTAAACTTTTGGGTAAGTTTGAATATTCAAATCTGAATTTTTGTTAGGTCAATAATGCTACACAAGGTTCCTACCAACACATAGTTTCACTTGGAATTACTGCTTTACTGTTAGATCTGTATATCATTGTAAGATAGTGATTTATGACCGAATAATCCGATGAAAACTGTGGATTGTTTTTGTATACGAACAGAGGTAATCTTTTCATGTCCAAATATCTAAATGTGGTCTTGGTATATGTGGTTTATGAGATTTTGTAACTTGTTTTTAAATATGCTAGTTGTGGCTAAATATGTGCGTTTTTCTCAACGACGTCCCACATTTGTTAGATAATGCCATGTATTGCATCTAAAGCTACAACAAGAACATAGTTGGTCATATGAGCTATTTCCTTGACATCCCGACGATTTATTAAAATCGTGGACGGTTTTGAAAGATCATTGTTTGTTGTAGTTTGAGCTTAATCACTGTTGAAGTGGGTTTCCACCTTTATCACATTTAACGCTTCCTAATTAGGAAAAATGCGGATGTTCCAATTGAGAAAATGCGTATCTTCCCGATTTTGCCAAATCAGGAAATAGAAATCTAGTTGTTGTAACAGTATTGGTATAAAAGGAACACAAATCCGACAACAGTTTCAACAAATCAATTCAAGCATGTTTTTCTGAATTAACAAGGAAAATGACAACTCCAAAAATCTTATTAGTTGGTACTGGTGGTGTGGGTACCATTGTTGCGTATGGTTTAGTATATAACAAGAAGGCTTCAGTTTCTGTTGTCGTTCGTAGTGACTACAATAAAGTGAAAGAAAATGGTTGGACCATTAATTCTGTTGACTATGGTAAGGTAGAAGGGTGGAAACCTAATTATATTTTTTCAAGTGTTGAAGAAGCTTCAAAAGATACAGTTTATGATTATGTTATTATTACAACTAAAAATTTACCAGATGTGATTAGTCCAGTTGATGTTGTTTCATCTGCAATCACTCCAGAAAAGACTGTCATTGTTTTAATTCAAAACGGTTTTGACCTTGGCCGTCCATTTATTACAAAATATCCAAAAAATTATTGTTTATCAGGCGTTTCTCATATTGGTTCTCATAACCATAACAGTGTTATTACTCAAACACAAAATGATAAATGTTTAATTAGTTATTTTGACAACCCAAATCTTTCAAAGGATGATCAAGAAGCGAAGGCAAAAGAATTTGTTGATCTTTATAGTAATGATAAAAATACAATTTCATATTTTGCAGATGTCAAATGGTACAGATATAGGAAACTTGTTTACAACACAACACTTAATACTGTTTGTGCATTAACTAGGGTTGATACTGGTAGATTAGCAATGGCTGGCACACTTGAAGCTGTTTCAATTCCTGCAATGCGTGAAGTTATCAAAGTTGCTAAAACAGATGGTGTTGAATTACCTGAAGATGTTATTAATGCTGTGGTCCATTCCGATGATGGTGACTGGTTCAAACCATCAATGCTAGTTGATGTCGAAAAAGGAAATCCAATTGAGCTGGAAGTTATTTTGGGTAATCTCTTGGTTGTTGCAAGAGAACTTAAGGTTGAAACTCCAGTTTTAGATATTTTGTATAATTTATTAAAGGCAACTCAATTTAAATTAAAGGAAGATAGAGGAATTATTTCAGTTTCTAAAGAAAGACCTGCAAATGATAAAATTTATAAATAATTCATGGATAAACTTTTTAAGTAAGTTTGTATAAATCAACAAAAGACAGTCGCTTCTAATGCTTATTTCCAATCTGTAATCAATTTATTGGTTAATTAATGTTTTTTTGATGAATGTTCAAACTGTAGCTATTCCTCGACTATTAATGCTTAAATGGAAATAATTGTTTCCATAAATTAATTTCTGAGCCTAAGTAAATGCTAAATGCTCTAGTAAGTTAATAATCAAATTTAATTTAACCTTTATATAATCTAATAATACTAATAAATATCTACAACTTTGCTGGTTCATGAACCCACCAATCTTTTGGTGTTGCCATAATGGCATCATTTAAATTTCTTGGGTCTTCTTTACCAGCATTAATCATATTTAATTTTTCTCTCTGTCTGTCCCATGAGAATAAATTCTTAAACAATGTTTCAGCCTTGTCATTTATAATATCAACAGCATAATCACCAACACTTCCCAACATCATAAAACAATGTCCTGAGTCACCACCCATAACAAAAACTGATTTATCTTCATAATATGGACAATACGAAATTAAGTAATCATTGTCTTCACTATCTGAATACCAACATAGTCTAGTTGCACTAATCTTTTTAACTTCAGGAATATTCTCTCTAATAAAATTTTTAATTTGTTTTAAAGCAAACAATGGAATATTTGTCTCAGTTTCACCTGGACTCCATTTCGTTTTAACCCTTGAATTTACACCATTTGCTGGATTGATCCATTTTAAACCGCGGTAACCAATCTTAATATAACCATTGGTACAAGGGAAACCATATAGTCCACCAATTGCGCCATCTCTAACCTTATATGTCCAGGTTGGGAATTTTTCTTTGCTGTACTTTTCTTGAACAGTTTTATCGTCAACCTTTATAAGACAAACTGAACCACCAGTTGCTTCAAGTTTTTCACCCACTTCAGGAATAATTTCTGCATCCCATGGTCCACCACAAACAATTAAATGATCACAGAAATGAAGCTTTTCATCCATTGTTTTAATACCAATGCACTTCTTGCCGTTAGTTACCTTATTATATTCCAGTAATAACTCTTTAAAATAACCTTCATTGCCAAAATAAGTTGTTAATTTACCTTTACCAGTACGTAAACATTTTTCCAAAACCCATCTACAAGATTTATCAGCCAATGACATACCACCAGTGGTATCCAAAACACCTTGTAAATGTTTACCTCTTTTTTTCATTTGAAATGGGTCAACTGAACATGGATCTAGACCTTTCGCAATGGCTTGTTCTTTTGCATCTTCATCAGAAACACAAATTGAGTTTTCTGGCATATTTTTTAAAGTTAATTTTTCAAATTCTGGAAGGTTAACTTTATCAGTTAAATGGACATTACCAGTATTCAAATAAATTGGTTCACCACCTTCCCAATTTTTTTCCTTAATTTCAGCATTCCACTGTAAATATTTTTCTTGACTTTTATTTGCCATTTCTTGATAATGAACCTCGGAACCATAAGAAGAACGAAAAATTTTATTCATATCAGATGAAGGACTGTCACAGCCATCAAAATAGCTGTATTTTTTTGTTAAATAATCTCGTTTATCAAATAACTTAACATTAGTATAACCATGTTCCAATAATGATAATGTGGTGGATAGACCCATAACACCAGCACCCAAAACAATGATTTTGCTGTCTTTTTCCATTGTTGTATTTTTTTCTTTTCTATCTGTTTCTTTGTTTTCCGGTTTAAAAGAAAGTCTTGATTACAATAAAAAAATTGTGCCGGAAATGTTGCTGAATAAATACCAAGATATCTTTCATCAACATGTTTTTTTTTTGATAGCTTGATAACGGAAATTTTGCAATTTCCATATTGGGCAACTCGCGGACTTTTATCGTCTCTCTGTTTCTAACTTGTCATTTCTGCCGTACGAACTTTATCGATAAGAATTGTCGCTAACTAGTAACCAATTGAGTCATAATTTTAAAGTGATAACGATGAGAGCCTTCATAAAACATACGGTTTTACTATTTGATTGATAAAGAAAAACCCTTTTGATTTAGTAATGATTAGTAAAGTAAATATTCTTTTCCTGGTTGAAAATTACTAATTAATATACATTTGCAATAGTCTCATTCTAAAATTTCCTTAAATGACTTCACTTCTTGTATTGACAAAATTAGTATATTTTATGTCCCTTAATGTAATAAAAACCATGAAATCATAAAGTTGCATCAAAACTCCATCTATTTGGCTAGGAAAATTAATCATGTTTAACAAGAAACTCTGTTAACGAACATAGTCTAAAAAAAAATCAAATTTGATACTTTCCACAAAGTTGTAATTTTCACGGTTAGCCAAATTACAATTGAAGTTTTTGCTTAAAAGACACCAAATATTCACAACAAATAAAATACTAATAATTAATTAAAACTAATATAAAATTAACAAAAAAACATCTTACTTAAAATAAAAACACCAACCAAAAAGAGAAGACAACTATAAGGAATATCTAAATTCAGGATTTTCCTTATCTGTCAAATCAGCAAATGCAAGATTATCGGGGACAACATACTTTTCTCCCAATTCTGCAACTAGCTTGTCTTTTTGCTTGTTTCTCCAAGTGTAAAGGAAGTATAAGAAAATGATAATACATGTACCTGCAGCGAAAGAAACTAACATTGCAGCTTTTGCACCAGAATAACCTGGAGCTTGGTTAGCATTAAACGTTTGTGGACCGATAATATTACCAGCACAATAACCAACTAAAAAGAACATATTAACAACAATTTTCTTAGTGTTTCCTGCAACATTTGATGATAATGTTGAACACATACCCGCAGAAACAGCAGTTGCAACATAGAATGATAAATAACCAGTTAACTTTGAACCTTTATGATCAGTAAAGTTAAGTAGACACATACCAACAACAACAATTGCATTAACAATTGCACATGATATTAATCTCTGATTTTTGAAAACGTAATAATTAATTAGTGCAATAAGTGGCGGAAAAACAATATCAATACCACCACCTGGCATATTCATAAGTAATGCATCTGCAGTTGAGAAACCAAAATCACCCTTTAATAACATTGAACCGAAATTAGTAAAACCACCATTTGGAATTGCATATGAAATACCATAAAAGAAGAATGCATAAGTACATGGATCTAAAACAGCCTCCTTTAATTGATTCCATTTGAATTTTTGATTACCAAAACCTTGTTGGTTTTCCTTGGCTCTTTCAACAACGTATAATTTATCCTTTTCATTCAAAAACCATGCCTTTGTTGGAACATCAGGGATGTGAACCAAGCTAATGATACCTAAGAAAATGGTAATACAACCTGTAATAACATAAACACATTTCCATGATGGAAAATCATGGTAGCCAGTACGATGAACTTGTAAACCATAAGCAATACCTGCACCTAGAATAGTACCAAAACCTTGCATACCCCACCAAATACATGTTCTCATAAATTGCTCACTTTTTCTCCACCATTGAGAAGTAAGTAGGATATAAGCAGGATTCATAAAACCTTCAAAAACACCAAGAAAAACACGACAAACTAAGAAACCAGCTGAGTTCGTACAAGCTGCATGACACATTAAAATAATTCCCCAAATAATAACAGCAATGGAAAGAGTTTTGGAAAGTGGTAATCTTTGTAACATACGATTGGCAGGATACTGGAAAACTAAGTAACCAAAATAAAATGAGGAACCAACCCAACTATATTCCTTGGCTGACATGTTTAAACTTTTTTGTAAACCCATAATTGAAGCATAAGAATTAGTGGTTTTATCCATCAATTGACATGACATTAATGCAATGATAATTGGTAAAATATTCCAATCAATTTTCTTTAAAACTTTTTTTTCATATTCAGGATCTAGTTCAAAATCTGCAATATCATCAATATATTGCATTGCAATATCCGCATCTTTTTGATGAACTTCGATTCTTTTACCATTCAATGACATCACAGTTGAAATAACTGGATTCAATTCATCTGTTGAATTAACTTCAACTGTAACATATTCTTTTTCTTCACTTGTTTTGTGTATAAACATCTCAACTTGTCTATTGATGATAAATAATACTTGAAACTAATGGATTGTAAAAAAGACTAAAAGAGGGAACAAACTTTAATTTATATACAAATGTCGTTGCTATTGTTAAAGATAAAGACAAGAAGGTGGTTGGTTTTGTTAAATGTATCTTATCTTATCTTTTAGTCTTTGAGTTGTTTGCTTTATTCTTTGAAAGGGTTTATGAATCCAAATGGACATGAACATCCACAAAAATGTAAAATTTCCGACTGATTAGAATTTTCCTTTTTGGTAAAGTGGAGAGTTCACGAACCGTTTTTGATTCTTATCAGCGGAAACTTTGTGAATTACCTATTTTGGAAATTGGGTAAACAGCGAAAACTTCCGAAATTGTAGATGAAAACTGTTAGATTAATCATGAACATGCATTCGGTTATTCTCTTGTGAATCCACTTTGCAAATGAATATTAGACAAAAATATGATGGTTATTGTCGTGTTGTTCTTTCTTTTATTGCACGACATAAACTAATATTTAATCAATTATGGCAAAAATAGAACGAATTACCAAAACAGATAATGAATCAGTTGAAATAAGTTCAATTAAAACGCATTCCACTCCAAATGGTGAAGATAGTTATTCACTAGAATACGATTCTGATTTTATTATCAATGATGATGGGTTGCTTTCATTTAAAGATATTTCTGCCAGAAAAACAAGAAACTGGTCTAATAGAACAAAGATTATTTACACCATTTCATATAGTTTTGTTACATTTGCTGCCCAGTTTAATTCGACAACGACATCATCTATTTATTTCGTTGGAGAAATGCAAAAAAACTTTAATATAGGAAGGGAAGTGTCGGTTCTAACAATTTCTCTATACATTATGGGAATTGCGTTTGGTCCAATGATTTTTGCACCATTATCTGAAGTTTTTGGCAGAAAATATGGTGTTCTACTACCATTTCTTATTTCATGTTTATTTACGTTTATCACTGCAATTTCTTACAATGTACCATCAATGATGATTTGTAGATTTTTGGCAGGATTTTTTGCTGGTGCTCCTATTGTTTCTGCAGGTGGTGTTCTGGCAGATTTATGGGATCCATCATTTCGTGGTGCAGCGTTTGCACTGTATGCATGTTTTGTGGCAAATGGTGCATCATTTGGGCCAGTTATCAGTTCACTTTTAATCCACCACAATTCAAATGATCAATCGTGGAGACTTCCACAATATTTTACAGGTTTGTGTGAATTAGTTTTATTCATTATTATGTACATTTTTACAGAAGAGACTTATGAACCTGTCATTTTACAAAGATATGCAAAAATTGAAAGAATTAGATCTAATAATTGGATTATTCATAGTAGTTTAGATGCGAAACAATTAAGTTGGAGACATATTATTACAATGCATGTTGTTAGACCGTTTGTCATGTTAACGATCCCAATAGTTTTTACAATGGCATTATTTGCAAGCTACGTTTATGGATTATTCTATTTAATGATTACGAATATTTCGACTTCTTACGAATTAACAAGAAACTGGACCGGAACAATAGCAGATCTCCCCAATGTCTCACTATTTATTGGTGTCTTTCTTGGTTGTATTGGGAATATGATATGGGCATTAAAATACGCTAAATTAGTGAAAAATAATAATGGTAAATCTATTCCAGAACAGAGATTTCCAATAATGATGATGCTTGGTTGGTTAATGCCAGCTGGTATTTTTGTTTTTGGTTGGACATCGTTTTCCTATATTCATTGGGTTGTTCCGTGTATTGGTATTTTGATGATTGGTGCTGGTTTTATTACAATTTTTCAAGGTTGTTTGAATTATCTGGTTGATTCGTATCCAACTTATGCAGCTTCTGCGATTGCTGCAAACACATTTTTGAGATCTGTATTTGCAGCATCATTCCCTCTATTTGCTAAACAATTATTCACTAATTTGGGCGTGCACTGGGGTTCAACATTAATTGGTTTTATTGCATTGGGAATGATCCCTATACCATTTGCATTATTTATTTTTGGGGAAAGAATTAGAAAGAGAAAAGATGATCCTTTTGCTGGATAGTATTCAGTTCTTTTTGACTTACTAATTTTATAAAAGTATGTAAGGTATGATAACATATTATAATAACGTGAACTAATTTGGAAGTTTTGCAAGATTCCTGGTGTTTCACACAGAAAAAACATGAAACTGGGAAATTTTCGTCAACAAACTTGACTCACATACAAATGCTAAATAAACCATTACTTGGTATACGTGCAAAAAATTGCAACCAAAGTCAAAAGAAGTTCCAAATAACCGCTATTTCCTTAAACTTTATTTTCAAGTTAGACTTCTGTTTTTTATTCTAATTCAAAGTATTTATAATGAACAGATTTATCCCAAAAATTTTGCTAAATTTTGTTTGTTATTAGATTCCATAAATCACCCGGTTGATTATATAGACATCCCACTTTAATAACAACATACACACTATTTATATATAGATTAATAATAGCCAAAAGAAAAGCGTATAAGACTAAAGGTACTATAAATAAAGTTGTTAAAAAAACTAATTACCATATAGACCTATGCTTTGTCATGGTGGCTAGGTTGATATATTGCAGCAGCCTTCAGCGAGTTATATGGCTTTGCCGCAGCATATTCCTTCATTTCCTTAAGAGCATCCTTTAAATTCTTAACCGCAATTTCACTTGTTTGAAAACAAAATGATAAACGAAATCCTGAAATTTTAATATTATACTTTTCACCAATTGGTACAAGAATAGCTGGATCAATAAAATTCAATAAAGGATCAAGGAAGACAAAATTTGTTTGACATGGAATTTCTAGAACCAATCCTAAACTTTCAGCATAATCTGCAACTTCTTTGGCCATTTTATGTGCATTTTCTATTTTTGAAAAATTTTCATCAATTGCAATCGATGCCATTCTACATAGCATACCACATTGTCTAATTCCACCACCATTTTGTTTTTTGAAATGGTTCGCCTTCTTAATAAATTCTTCATCCCCAACTAAAACCGAACCAATTGGTGCACCTAAGCCTTTTGATAAACAAATTGAAATAGAATCAAATAGCTTGCCGTATTCTTTAAATGGAATTTTAGTTGTAATTTGCGCATCCCAAATTCTTGCACCATCTAAATGTAATATTAAACCATTTTGGCGACACCACTCACTGATACGCTTGAGTTCATCAATTGGATAAACCAAACCATGAAGTGTATTTTCTAAGGAAATAACTTTAGTTGGAGCACAGTGGATATCGCCATTGTCAGGAATATATTGTTTCAAAATATCCTCCAAAGTTAAATATAATCCATTACTTGGAATAATTGGAGTAACCATTGCCTGTGATAACGTTGCTAATCCACCAGCTTCGTGTACGTAAACATGACCTCTATAATCACAAATAATTGAATGTGGTGGTTGTTTTAAATGTGATCGTAATGCAATTTGATTGGATAAAGTACCGGAAACACAATATAAACCACATTCAAAACCCATTAAATCCGCAACTTTCCTTTCTAATGCAATTGTGTCATTATCTTGGTTATAAACTGAATCACCAATTGTTGCAGATGCGACGCTTCTGATCATTGTTGCAGTTGGTGTAGTGAATGTATCACTAATAAAATTATTGTGGTTTTCTGGTAAAGTCTCCATGATGATATCTACGAGCAAAATCAATAACGAAGTCGAACTGTATTCAAATTGATATGGAAAAAAATAAAGAAATTATAACCAACTCCAAAAATTAGCCAAAACTTCTTAAGCAGCAGTGAATGAAGGGGGAATCAGTAGTATAAGAAGTACAAGTTACAATTGTTGATATGAGATCCTCCACAAACCCACAATAACAATGTTTTAATTTTGCCCGCGGAAATTGTAAAAGGTAAAAACTATTGGATTTTCTTGAGATGGTAGCACATACTTAATATCCTGTATATAATCTTATGATTAAATGTATGACCTTTCCCGAATGGGACAGTCTGTTTACTTATTTCCATAATCAATCATCTATGATCGTCATACCATTGTACTCTTCGATTCCTTGCTTGTTTCATAATTAGTTACTTCCCAATATCAGCGACTTCAAGAAATTTTTCACATTTGTGCATCTCGGTAATGTTCTCACAAAATCCACCTGTTCTCTCAACCTGCAATGAATCATCTGACCGACTATACCAATTCAGATGTGTAACTGCCAAGTGTCCTGCATTTGTGTAAATAACATTATTAATAAAATCAATAACTTCACGGTATTTAACAGCACCGATTTCTTCAGAAACGTACATAAAAAACTGTCTCCAAAGAGACGCATGGAAACCTTTACCACAGAGTTGATACAAAAGTTCTCTGATATGTTCACTATCCAACTTTGCAACAAAATAAGTATCTTTGAAAAAAAACCAAAAAAAACGTATGTTCGAAGAAAAGAAAGAGAATCCAAACCTGTAATTTCGTGAACGTCGTAAATTTCGTCAACGTCGTAAATTTCATCAATTCTATCGTCATCTTTTTGAAGTTTTCTAATTAAAGCAAACTTATTGGAAACATCAGTACCAATTTTGCAATCAACCACAAAAACGGCAAACGCTTGTTTGACCAAAATCATGTAATGGATGAAATATTTGGTGACTTGTGGGTCGCAGAAAAAATATCTGCTTGTGAAGGAGTCGTTTTTATTGACTATTGAAGATAAATAAGCATATTCAAAATCGCCATCTCTGCGAATATACGCTGACTTTTCTATGCTAACACCATTTATTTTAATAATTTCATACACTCTGCACAGACCACCAGAAGAAAAAAATATCATTGCGACAACGCAGGCAGAAATCTTGTTAAACAAGGAAATAATTTCATCCAAATGCTTACGAGCTTGTTCAGAATTAATAAGACAGCGTTTCCATAAAGTGGAAGATTTTGTTGCTGGAAAAGAAGCAAAGAAATTTGGAGACGATTGGATGAACGTAAACATGAGTTCTTATATGTAGTTTCAATAGCCACATGGTGGACAAAACAATCAGCCAATTGAGATAATTAATCATCATATAAGACAAACAAGGATGAATAAACTTTACGACAAAAGCCTAAAGAAATTGTTTTGTCATCAACATAATAAACATCGGATTTTCTGATAACCCTGTGATTGGATTTAGAACCACCTTTACTTTTGATGGAATTGAAAACAACCTGCATGTTAAACAAAGTGATGTACTTCTCGTTGATAAACGCCTTCCTGGATTCATCTGGCATAACTTTGTTGTTTGTATATATCAACAAATGCTTTAAGAAATATTTGACTGAATTAAAAATAGTTGCACTGGTTTGTTCTGTTTTAACTTTGAACGTTTCTGTAATGAGACATGATTTGATGATACCTGAGAAAGCATTCTCATCTTCCAAGACTTTAATGACTAAGGAACGGATTTCCAGTATTCTCAAGTGCAAAACCTCAACATCACTATATTGAGAGAGCAGAAGAATACCATTTCTAATTAGTCTAGATTGCTCAGCAAGGGTGGGATCGATGTTGAGGTCTGGGTTGGCTAAAAACGCATCCAAATTCAGCAAATAAAAGTAAAAATACTTGAAATGGATACAGTACTTGCTGAACGTACTTAAACTGTAATTGTGCATGGCATTCTGGACCTTCTTGGAAAAGGTTTCAGCTGGTAAATTGAAGTACTGCTCGTTCTCCCTGAACCTAACCAACAGTAAAGTGAAAATGTTCTCTACTTCATCAAAAATAAAGTCTTTACCTATGAACTCAAAGTCTTTGACTAAAAGAGCAAAGGCAGAAATGTTGTAAATTGTAGATAAGCCTGTAGGTGATTCCACATCCACGTGATTGACATCGGTGCTGACGTGACCCAAAAGACTACCATGGACATCACAACTGTTCGTAAGACCATCTCTATCATCGAAGATGTAGAAGATATGTTTTTGATAATAGATCATGTAACAATCAACAGGAACACCGTCCCTGGATTCTTGGAAAACGTTCTTGTAATTGGGATCTGAATGGACGACCTTTTTTCTGGTTGTCTTGTAACGGTGGGAAAGGGATGAACAACGGTACTTGAAAATGGTACCTTTGGGAAACGAAAAGAAATAGTTGTACTGGGCTTTAACACTCTGAGGAATTGCGTCTTGGTCGGTTATGCGCTTGTTTGTTGGAGTAGCAATGGAGTACTTTTTGGTGTTGACCAACAGGCCACATTCCACTTTGATGTAATATGGCAAGGCATGCCCTACAGTGAACAAAAGAAGCTCATAGTAGTTGACAACAAACACGTCTGAGTAAACGTTCTGAAATGGAATATACGTGTACAGAAAATGACAAATAAATTAAATGGCAATTGGATTAAAACTATGTATGTTTGGGGGTTAAACACATCTACACAATAACCTATGATGGACGACACCACCAACTGGCCTGCTAGTAATCCGTAAGACAACTGTAAGTATTCTTCCATTTCTCACCCGCAGGTCTTCTGAGCCGCACCTGAAATAAGGACCTCATTCGTCAAATACTAAGGAGCCTTCCCTCAACTTATATGAATATAAAAAATGAAAGTAGAAGGCGAAATGAGGCATGTCAAGATATTAACAATATTGTTAAACAAAATTCAAAACAATCTCAACAGTCATGGAATACAAATTTAAAGGAATTATTGGGATTACCGTCGTCGGCGGCCATAGCAAATAAATCGGAAGACTCGGATTATGATATTGGAATAAAGATCAACTTGGACAATGTTAAGATTGAAAATGGTAAATTAACACGTGAAACATCAATTGAATTTTTAAAACAATTTTGGAGCCAATTTAATGAAACTGCATCGAGCTGTATCATCAACGCCTGGAACTGATCCAAATTTCAAATCTGATCTAATTAGATTAAGAAAATATTGTTTTTCAATTAAAAAATGTCTTAGGAGAGTTGAAGCTCAATTGACAAATTGCAAAGATGCAAAAGAAAGAGAAATTGAAAATCGAATGCTTTCTCCTTTAGCTCAATCACTTAATTGTGTTTTCAAAAGGTATAAAGATGCTATTATTGCATTATAGCCTTGTAAATGAAAGTGTAATCTATGTTTAATTATAAAAATATGTATAAAAAAAATAGAAACACTAAGAAGTGAAGAGAAAATGTTAAAGGTAGGTTAAATAATAATGGATAAGAGACAAAAAAAAATATAATTTTTTGAAAAATGATTGAACGAAAAATAAAATAAATGGAAATCCAAATATTTAAAATATAATAATATATTCATTATTATCTTCCAACGGTATAGTTATAATGTTTAATACATGCTTCGTATTCAACATCAGTGAATGAAGAAACATAACAAAGATCAGCTTCACATAAATTGGAAGTTGAACAATCTAAAACGTATGGAGACCATCTCTTTGCTTGACCTTCATATTGTTGTAATAAAGTATCATTTGACATCATACCTTGATAAATTCTGTGCCAATAAGTAGCATTTAATGGAGCATTTTCCGGCCATTCAACAGGATAATCAGTTCTTGGAGAATATTCAAATTCCCAAACAGGTTCACCGCCATCACTGAAAGTTTCATTTAATCTGGTATAGTAATTGAAAACATTCATAACAGAGAAAGTTTTAGTATCAATTTCATAATATCTCCAAGCAGGATTGT
This sequence comes from Pichia phayaonensis, assembly GCA_030558305.1. Lineage (NCBI taxonomy): Eukaryota > Fungi > Ascomycota > Pichiomycetes > Pichiales > Pichiaceae > Pichia > Pichia phayaonensis. Next base: position 150,020 of record JAJMSE010000019.1, read on the forward strand.
TTTCAACCCATGGAGTAACAGCTTGAGTAATGAAAGAGAAATTAATAACATCTTCTTCAGGTTTTGATTCAATTGTACCATTGTTATTCTTATATAAGATTTGGAATTCATCTCTGTGAGTGTGACCATTAAAGATATGTGCAATAGTATATGGAGAAAATCTTTCAACTAGATCAGTAAATAATTTAGCTTGAGGTGGTAACATAGTTAGAGAAATTGGAATGTGGAAAATTAACCAAACTCTTTGATCATTCTTTTCAGCTTCTAATAATTCACCAACTAAGAATTCGAAAACACCAAAATAATCAGGATCTTCAACAGTATTAATATAAGCATAGTCATTCTCTTGAAACCAAGCATTGGAATTAAAAGCAACAACTTTTAAACCAGATTTAGTATTGATAGAATAACCAGTATAATGAGTTTTTGCAACTTGAGCTTGATCCCAATCAATCCAATCATAATCCATCCATAATTCAGCTAATAAATCTGCATTCCAATCAAATTTAGATTGGAAACCAGATTTGTAAGGAGCTAATTGACCATATGGGAAACTATCATGATTACCTAAAACAGGGTAAAGTGGTAAATCATTGAAAGTACTTTTAATATCTCTAAAAATAATAGTTTCAGCTTCAACAGATCGTTCATAAGAAGTGTATTTAACTTCATCATGATCAATTAAATCACCAGTAAAAATAGCAAAATCGAAAGTAATATTATTCTCTGCTTGGAAATCAGCAATGGAATGTAATGAAGAATTAATCAGAACTTCAGGAGCATCACATGCATAATTACCAAAAGTTGTTGCAGGAACAGAGATATTCTTTAAAGCACTAATTTTTTCACCTTGATGATAATTACCATCTAAATCATAATAGGAACCCTTAAATAGAGCAGTATATAAATCATCAACAGTTGTAGTATTTGAAAGAATTGCACCCTTCTTTGTTTCTGAATGAGGAGTACAACACATCATAGTTGTACAATTTGCTTCAGTACCAACGGTATAATCTAATTCAATGTGGAAATCAGAAATATGTAAAACTTTCATAGTTTCGTTACCAGGAGTTAAAATTTTATTTGCCTTTGCAGGTTTAGTATTATTCCAAAGATGTGCAATTGAAAGATCCTTTGGTAATTTTGGAACAGGACATTGAGAACCAGCTTTATAATGGCACCAATATTCAGCATCGATTGATAAAGGATTAATTAAAGTTAACATATCTGCAAAATTGGAGCCAGTTGTAGAATTATCAGCAGTATTTCTCTGATAATAGTAGGCACAGGTTGATTGTGAAAAGTTACCAGTATTATCACACCATTTTTCAAAAATTTCAGGGATTAAATCTGGTCTTGATAAAGCTAAAGCTTTACCAAAAACTAATCTTGATTTACATCTACCACAAGCATCAGTATTTGTTGAATTATCAATAGAAGTTAAGGTTTGTAAAGCAGAGTCAATGATGGCTTGATCACGTAAAACAGGTTTTGACCAGTCAAAATCGTCAGATGACAAATCTAAATCATTAGTAATTTCCAATGGGATAGCAGAAACAAGTGTAGCTAAGATTGAAATAGCAACTGTTGTAATGAAAGTTTTCATCGTAATCCTTTTGAGAAATGAAAAACTATTGAATTAGAAAGAAAAAAAGAGGATGGGAAATAATAAAAGGAAATACCACAATTCACATCCCCTTATGAGAATTAGGGTTGGTATTTATAGTAAAGTTCAATTGATTAATAGGTTGCATTTGTGAAACGGGAAATGAAAAATGAGAAATATTTGACTTAATTTAATAATCTTCAGTACTCGTGGTCTAAAACAATTTCAATTATATGCTTAAATTGATAAAATGAGACAGAATCCGGACTTAAAAAAAAAAACGGTTCTTGTGGGGGCGGCTAAATTTCAACCGGCATTGTAATAATAAATTCAATAAATAATAAATGGAATAATGGGAAATGTACGAGGCCAGGTACAATCAAAACAATAGGGGGTGGATTAATTGGGATATGGGAACGTGTTCGGCCAATAAAAGCACAAGAAAGGAATCCCGTGGACATTCCGACGGAGTGAACGTGATGATAATCTTGGAATATAAAGATCAACTTGGCCAGTCTAAAATTGAAAATGTTAAATTAACATGCATGCAACATCAATTGTTAATTTTTTAGGCTGTAAAGATGGAAAAGAAAGAGAAATCGAAAATAGAATACTTGACCCGGTGAAAAGGCACGAAGATGCGATTGTCTCGTCGTAACATGTGAACTGCGATTACGAACTTTGTAAAAATAAATATAATTAATAATCTAGTTATTGCTAAGTGGAAAGATAAAGAATCAATTACACAAAATTTGTAAGTGTCAGTTTCTTCAACTGTACTCTCTAATCTATTGGATTTTCTTGAGATGGTAGCACATACTTAATATCCTGCATACTGTACATTAAGGTCGACACGTGCTATACCTACCATACCGCAACTATTTGTACTATATTGAATGTGTCTTTGCTTGTGTCATATTAATATATTCTCAAATGGGATTAAATGTTCTATCAGTGAAACCTATTGCATTAAGCGATATACATACTTTAATTTAACCTAGTTATGAGTGGGTTGAGTGTAAAAATATTTGATCTGCAGTAAATGTAAATCAAATCAGTAAATAAATCTTAACTGTAATATAGTAATCAGTTATGTGAAATAGTAATAGATAAGCAATAAAATATCTAACAGAAAATTGATTGCTTAATAAGTTGTTTGAGTGGTTAAGTACTTAATTAGTAGTTAACCTTAAATTGGAGTGTAACGAACTGATTAAAGGAACTATCTATATTTTCTATACAATTAAATAATTAATAAGTGGATATTCATCCCTGTAAATATTGATTCTATTTCATTAAATCTCCTCATTTCGGTTCAACCGGAATGTATAACTAATGTTATTTTATAAACAACTTAGGTATGTATCTGTATACTCCATAAACGCTTTCCATTATTACTCCCAATTCGTAAGTTATTGCATACATATAACCTTACGATTAAATGTATAACCTTTCCCGAATGGGACAGTTTGCTTACTTATTTCTATAAGTTAAACCTCTGCAATTGCTATACCATTGTACTCTTGATTGCTTGCATATTTCATAATTAGTCACTTCCCAATATGTTAATGCTTATAATAACCACCAACTATAAGAGATTTTTCATGCGCTTACATCTGGGCAACTTTCTAACACTGGCTCTGCGGACTTATCAACACCACCAGAACCAATGCAACCTTCGTTTGAATCGGATGTGAGAAATACGTTAACCACCTGTTTTTCAGGATGCTTATATTTGATACTCACACCATTATCTGGTAAGCTATCCGGAATCCTATTCCAACCAGTCACCTCATCAAGCTGGTACGTATCAATCTCCTCATAAGAATGGTATGTCATATAATCAATAATAAAGTCAACAAGCAGCATATCAGTTCCATTCACTTTAACTGGCTGATGCATAATTGCATCAATCTGTGCGTCATATGATATCGTTTTATAGGTATCAAAATAAGCTTCCACTTTCGTTATATTCACATAGTCAGAACCTATATAAAAGCCCAGAACAGATTGTAACATTAACATAAAAGGTAAGACTGACCAAGAAAAATTAAGTAGCATTATTTATACTATAGTGCAAGATGTTTAAAGTATATATAGAAACACTTTAAAGAAATAATTGCTAAGAAGACTTATAATGGCGAATCACCTAAGCAAAGGAACGGGAAATTGAACACCTTATACATAGGGCAGCGGCAACTTACTTCAACGAGTATTAGAGTTAGAAACATCCCACATTTTTTAAGGTTAAAAAGTAAAAAATTGACCTTTTTTAGCGCTGGACATGACTTCACTCGGCGATAATTCTTTTTTATTGGATTTTGTGAGAATGTGCCGTTCACGAATAGCACAGTGCTAGTTGACAATTGTTTACGTACAGTAACAAAGCAAACTTTTACATGAGTCCCGACAAACCGTCGACGAAGGTTGAAAATATTTTTCGACAGTTAATAAACATGTATAATCTTTGTAGAATGTCTACAGAACAGACAATTACTAATATAATTGGACACATATATATACAACAAAACCAACAACAGCATCGACATCTACGAGATATCGAGCAAATAGATTACCATTCAGATTAACCTAGGCTGGCTTTTGGATAGCTGTTGGTGAGACATCTATGGGCATTTCATAGATTAATTCAATAGAGTACTAATCACTAACTGTGATTGATGGGAATTATATGATATCTAATGTTAAAAAAACTAATGTCTATGCGTTAATCTCTGTTCTTTTCTTTATTGCTCTACGTAAATTCAAAATGGTATGTCTTTACATCAAATGTACCGCTAGTGACCTCCCATACAACTCCACCCTTGAAACTTATCACCTACCACATTAGTCATCATACTTTTTTTCCCCAAATGAACTAAACGTGGACCTAAATTCAACTGTAATAATATTACATCATGCTTTTGGAGGAGATGAGGAATTAAAAAAGGGACTTACCACTAATACCATGTCCATTAATTCCGAGAAGGCAAGAATAAATTTCTTCTTCCAAATGGACACCAAACAGAAAATAGCGGGGATGAAAACTTCGATACCAATTCGAACAATAAAAATGCGAAAATTATTCAAGATCCGATTACGGAGTTCGGAATTACGGATTAACATGGGACAATGCTCGGAGAAACGTCAAATTTTAAACTTTCTGAAAATTTCTGTATAAAGTAAGCTTAAATACATCCAAAGGAATTCACCTACACACCACAAGAATTACGTGGTAACGATGTTGAAATCAAGATTGAAGCTTGTGGTATCTGTGGTTCTGATATCCATGCTGCAAAAGGTGACTGGGGTAGACCATACGCTCCATTAGCTGTTGGTCATGAAATCGTTAGTACCGTTGTCGTAGCAGGTCCAACTGCAAGACATAAAATTGGTGATAGAGTTGGTGTCGATGCTGAATGTGATTGCTGTAACTCTTGTAACAGATGTGACAAGGGACTTCCTAACACCTGTAAGAAGATGGTTCCAACTTATGAAAGTCATTATCCAAATGGACTACCCACTCAAGGTGGTTTATGCTTCTCATAGCAGAGTTAACTCACAATTTGCTTTTAAAATTCCAGACAACTTAGCTACCAATGATGTTGTACCTCTCTTATGTGGTGGTATTACTGGTTTTAGACTATTATTAACCGCTGGTGTTAAAAAGGGTACCAAGATTGGTGTCAATGCTATTGGCGGTATCGGTCATATGACAATTATGTTTGCCAATGCTTTGGGTGCTGAAGTCACTGCTATTTCAAGAAACCATAAAAAGGAAGAATTAACAAAGCAATTAGGTGCTGATCATTTCATTTCCACTGAAGATGAAGACTTTGCCAAAGTTACTGAAGATTATTTGGACGTCATTGTTAATACAGGTTTATCGTTCTCTGAAGGTTCGGTTGATACTGTTTCACAATTATTAACTGCAAGCCAAATGATCTTTATTACTGCCACACCAGCGGATGAAAAATTAAGCTTAACTCCATTCACTTTATTGCTTAACAATATCTCTGTTGCTGGTTCAATCATTGGTTCTCCAGCAGATATTGAATACATGTTAGAACTTGCTTCAAAACACAACATCAAGCCAACGGTTGAAACTATTGACATCAGCGAAGAAAATGTTACAACTGGTTGGGAAAGAATGGAAAAGGGTGATGTCAAATTTAGATTTGTTTTAACTAGTTATGATAAGTACTTCAGATAATTTTGTAGATTTTAAGTCTTTTTGATTCTAAGTTTTTGATATGTATATCCTTTTTCGATAATAGGAAAACTATTAAACTTGTAAAATAAATCTTTGGACAAAGAATCTTATCGCCCAAAGCATTTTCATTTTTTTCATTCAAATCGTTAAACATTTAGTTATTGTAAACATAATCTTAATTGCACTTGCCTTTAAATAATAAATTCATTAAATTACCATGTTATTTTGAGTACTCCTTTGGTATTAAGTCGCTGACTAACTAATTATTTATGGTGGCTATACAACCCGTCATCATCGATAATAAAACCAGAATGGTATTCTAGTGAAAAAATATCTTCACTGTTTGGAATGAAAAGGTTTTTAATTGAACTTATTTCAACTGAGCTATTCTCTGTTTTGGTAATTTGTTCAATTCTTAACCATCATATCATTGTCTATTATTCACTTTCAAATTGGATTCACAAGAGGATAACCAAGGTTATGTTCATGATCATTCTAACAGATCTCATCTGCAATTCCTTAAATAGGTAATCCATACTGCTTCTGCTGATAAGAGGCAAAAACGGGTCATGGAGGGCAAATCAGTGAAATAACTCCACCACTCAATACCAATCCTAATATACATGACGTATCGTAACTATCATCTCAAATATTACCAACTTTGATGGAAAATACACAGCAACTTATTAGCTAAAATAATATATGAGTGTGGGTGGCATTAAAAATAGCAAATATATATTTATATAAAAAAGACACGGGAATCAATCACTTTCCTGGTTGTTCTCTTCAGGCGCTTTAAAGAGTGTATTGGCAAAAGAACGGGATACACCATGAAGGATAGCTAATTCTCTCTTCATTTCCCATTCTTCACCATCGGAAGGCTTTCCGTATCCATCCAGATACAATTTCACCTCGTCCTTTGTTAATGCTAGAATATCACCAATGCGTGTAATCTTAGGAAGTGAGTCTGGTATTGCACCCCCCACAAACGGCATTGTTTCAAACGTTTTATCATTAATAAAACTAATGCAATTTGCCAAATAATTCTGGCCTTGTTTCAATTCTTTCACATCGACTTTTATTATACTAATATCATTTTTCATTTCATGCATATCATCTTTCATTTCTCCCAAAGTTGTTAAAATTTTAGTTAATAATGGGGCTATTAAAAGGCTTAGATTATTATTCTCGGCAATGATAGCATATTCTGCCTCCCGAATAACTCCACGATCCTTGTCTAAGGCCTCTTCGGTTTTTTGGAAATTAGTTTTTTGTCTCTTGAGAGTAGTCTCTTTTGACTTCATCCCCGTAATTGTTTCTTCTATGGTAGCCATTTCAGCCCTTACTCTGCTTGTACTTCCGGCTACGTGAGCCATTTCTGATTCAAAGTTGCTCATTGTGTAGCTGGTTTGATTGGTGTTATGTTTTGCTGTTAGTGTATCTATTTTCTTAACAGTTTGTAGAAGAAAGAACTCGTAACATAAACACATTCTTTTTTTTGCCGTCTACAGAGCCCCCTCAAGTTTTATTTGTTCCGTCAAGAAAATATTGGATTTTCATGTGATGGCGGCGCTGTAGCAATGAGCTGTTTTGTAACCAACTCCTGGATCGATTGGTATACAGCATAATCATTTTCCATTATTCTGTTTGATTGCTTGCATATGTTTTATGATTAGCTATTCTCCAATATGGTAATATTGGATAAAAACTAACAAAAACAAATTATTAACCTTAGTGCCTTAGGGCGTGCTCTAACAAAAACACGAAAACAGGTAAGACACCTCAAAAAACGAACAACCATTCTGATTTACTTGATTTCACCCAGAACGATGCCATTTACAGTTAATCTAGACAAAATATACATATTAAATAGTTCATGAAAAAACATAACATAAACTGATAGGATTAATTATAAAACAAAAATATAACAGTAAATACAAAGTGATAATGACAAAAAGAAACGTCCAAATAAAACCAATATACTATCATTCAAACCAAGAACAAAATTTAAATAATCTATCTGCCTTAAACAAAGCAACGCTCGTAACCATAGTGAACAGCGTATCGCCATTGAACTGCATATCACCAACAAAAACGTCTTTATTTTCAGTCCACTTCATAAATAGACCACAGATGTTAATACCACTATTGAACGAACAACATCTAGATCTGCTAAAGTTAGGTCTGAAACATCGAAAACAGACATTTTTGGCGAAGAGTACGTACATTTTAAAAAACACTTGGTATTTTCCATACTCATAGTATAAACTGGAAGTAGGAAAGCGTTTCATAACATAAGATGCACCAATTTTCCCGTCCGAATTGTTAGCTATTGAATTCAAAAAACGCAACCAACCAGCATTGAACAAATATGGAGTAGAATCAAAACGTTTGTCTGCAACCAATAACCTACTTCTTTGCAAATACTTCTTAAATTGTGTGGTTGCACTCGCAACGAATTTATTGGCATGTTCACCATATTCAGATATGGCCACTTTATCAAAAAAAACTATTGATTTCTTTTACTGTCATACAACCATTCAAGTTCAGCATGTAACACGTTTGCATTAGTAATAATCCAACAACCTCGTTACATTCAATCATGTTCCCACACATTTTAGGACACTTACGACAAATCTTATGTTTTTCATATAAAAGAACAAACAATTCATTCACAGAAACGATAAAAAATGGGTCAAACAGAACAGTATAATAAAACTTTCTCACACCATCTGTAAGAGACGCATTCTTACGAGAACCATATATCAAATATAAGGTTTGTCCTGAATGTCTTAAAATGTGTGGCAACATAATTGAACAAAACAAGCTGTTGTAGATGGACTAGCTACAAAATGGAATTCTAATTGAAGGGAAGAATAGTTTGATTTCTTTCTCTAGGTTTGAAAAATCGAAATTGATTGAAATTGGACCAGTCTGAAAGAAATTAATGGTTGAAGAGTCAAATGTTTTTCCACAACCCCAAAATTTCCTGATGCGTCAAAGTTTTCATCTTCAAGAACACTACTAAATAATTCAAACATATTGGGTCTGGAAGTAGGAATAACAAAAGTAACAGTAGAATGATTAGCTGATGGAACACAACAAGCAACGACTGCGGGAACAACAGCATTAGAAGCGATTTGAATCTCATTAGAATTATTCCTGGGAGATCCTGCTTCACTTACAAGGCCTTCGGGTAAATCGTCAAATTAATTATAGTTATCATCTTTAACATTATCTTTAACATTACCGTCACTGGGACTTTGTGAAACAACAGTTTTTGCAACAACATTATCAATGGAGTTTCCCGAATCATCCAAAACAGAATCAAATGTTTCAATATCAATGGTATCATTTATAATTGTATTAATATTGCCAATAAAATTGTCCTGAATTTGCATCTGAATTTGTTTATTGGATAATGAACCAAATGGTTTGATTCTTTGGCAGTATATAGTTTTTGTCGTCTAGCTGCTGGGGTATCCACTAGGGTAGTTGATTCAGATAATCATTCATTTTTATCAACACCAACACCATCATTAATGATTAATATCAATGAACCATCTGGCTTGACATATTCTATTGTATTCTTCAGCATTATATCTGTGAAATAATCAATAAAAACGTTGCTTCTTTCAATTGTTCTTTTTGCAACAACATCGTTTTTAAAAAGTTTTGCAACCCCCAGAGCAACGACACCTGATCTGGAACGTTTTCAAGTTAATCATATATCATATCAAGATCAATAATTTCTAAAATTCTTTGAACGGATGTAATCTTTAATGGTAAATTATTTTAGAGTCTTTCAGAAACATATAAACCATCAATTAATTTGACATGATTAGAATAATTGGAATTTGAAGTGACATCTGCTATTTTTAATGTTTCAGCATATGTATTTAAAACATATTTAAAACGAATTTAACAAAAAGAAAAGAATATAGCCAAAAAAGATGGAAAAGAAAAATGAAGGATTATAAACCATTTCAATATTGTATCTTGATAAATGGTCAGCTAATTAGATAGTGTAAGGGAATAATTTTTGATATTAGCATGTCAAAAAAAGATCCAAGCAAGGTAAACCTATAGTTATGAATACGATGAATCATGCACTGCCAGAATATTTATTATTGATTTAAAGATATTAACACGATTCTTTATTTATATGTATAAGCCTATTATCATTCATATTTCCATATAGATTTGTGTAACTACTACTATTTTTTTATCAAAACTACATTGTTTATCGTTACAATTTACTATATATTGTCAATTAATTGAATTATTTTTTCATGGTATTTTAGTTTCTTTTTGCTCATTACGTTGTATTTCTTTTATATTGTCTAAATATGTTAGTGTTTAATGTATTATGGATATTGTATTATTATATCTATATTAATAACCGGGCTTGGATGTCCTTTTACTTCATCAAATAACTCTAAGTAGTTGATTTTTATCTTACGTTGGCTAAACTAGTTATTCTATAATATCGTAAACCTTATAAGCTGCATTTAAATAGTCTTTTAAAACTATGTGGTAAAAACCTATTGAGTTTTCTGAAATTGAAAATAAAGAACCTCATTTTTCCATCGAAATTTACTGAAAATTGTTGTAATGCATTAACTCTGAGAATTGGGTCCATATTGATTAGATAAATCGGTAATTAAATAAGCTATAGAAAATACAAAAATACATATAACTGGAGAACTATCACCCCTTATAA